>JAPTMW010000012.1:17585752-17596937 GCA_029822955.1 Ostorhinchus angustatus | reverse complement strand
CATTCTCATCAGATATATAAAAGCATATACGTTTTGGTTTTGTTAGTCATAACGCATCTTCTCCATTAAAGCAAAAGTGGCCCAGTTGCATGAAGTTTAGTCGTGCTATACTTAAGCTATACTGTATGCAATTGTTGATGTTTTTTCTTCACAAGATTGGATGTTTGCAATGACCGAAACATTTTTTTTTTTACAATCAGGGCCATTATTCTCTGTCGATAACATAAAATGGGCAAATTAGTAACATATTTAGTTGCTTTTTCAGTGTAAAAACACAACACAACTGGCACGTATCACACAATACAGTTCAATCCAAAACAATGATTCTTATTCTGTTCCATAATTTTCACATATTGGTGTATTATTAGCTATATATGCACAAAGAAATTGATAAGGAGATTTGCCAAAATCAAGGCTGTAAGTAGCTCAGCATGTGCAAAAAATATTTTTTATTGTTTCTTGTTCGGAGATTTTATGCAAAGTAAGTCTGCTAATCCCCTGAAAATGCTAAAAATGAGGCTATTCACTTCTCTTATAAATGAGCATGTTTATTTCTCACAGCAGAAGGATTTCTCTCCTGGGTAACATAGCGATGTAATTGCTTGCTTGGGAGTTACTGTAATTGAGCCTAGATCTTTTCTCAGTTATGGTTCCCTTTGCCCTTTTCAGAATAAATCAGATGGCTTAACAGGGCATTAAATGAAGTGTTTAAATAGCCCAGTGAGTTTAGGCATCATCTATCTTGATAGCTGTCGATGCGGCATCTTAATAAAACTCATATACAGTATTGGCCGTGTGCAGAAACATCGCCAGGATCCTTTTCTGTAACATCATATTAGAATCATTTACCAGCTGACATATTCACAGGAAAACAAAAAAACCCCTGTTTGAAAATGACCGATGCTTTTCATTCTCCTCATGACAAAATGCAGTGTCAGAGGGCCGAGGAAAAAGAATTAAAGCTGTCACAGCCGTAGAACGATAAGGAGGACTTGTCTCTGACTGTCATTCTAAGGTAAATGTCTGTTCCTCTGCCAACTGGCTCCCACATCAAAAACCATACAGTTGCTACAGGCGACAACCATCAAATTGTCAGTTATGTGACAGTTGAGTCCTCCCACGTGACAGCATGCTGTTATGAGTAGAAACACAGGCTGACAGGAGAAAAACAGATACTCCGAATTCTAGAGTCTTTCTCAGAGGAAAACTGTATCTTCTGTACAACTCTGTGCAGAACTCTAACACCCTGAGTTTGTCATATTTTAAGATAGAACCGTGTACATGTCGGAGCGGCTTGGGTTCCTTATTAGGTCTATCAGTTATTTTTAAACTACATATTTAGTAATAACACTGCAAAACAGCAAGAGTTTTAGAAAAGCAACGGGAAAATACACTGTTGCACCTCAAACTAGAAGTCGACAGATAGTGTTTTTATGGACAATAAACTAGAAAGAGTCAATAACAGATTAATTATCCAATATCATCCTGCAGAAACTGAAACTGCACTCTGCTTTCACCTTGACACTTCGATTGAACACTAAAGCCCTATTCACGGGGGACTGGTACAACCGGTAGACATCCAGTGATGTGAAAATAAACACACCACATTCATACGGAAAAATTATGAAATTACTGATATTATTCCCCGGTTCTGATGTCGAGCACAGGCTGATCATTTACACATAACTGTAGAAAGACTGAAAAGTCTGCAGCTGTCGTGAATGTCATCCATCTTGTCATGTTTTGTCAAAAAAATCTGAGGGATTTAAGCTTGTTCTTTCAGTGAATATTCATACTCTATTGGTGCTTAAGCCTCCTGAATTTATATTCACAACAATTTTAAAGCTTGCATTTATCGTCACCAGAGCAGGAAATAGGCCGAATAAATGCAAGTCACTGAAATGTTGATGTTATCACAGTACCTCTGTATTTAGTGCAGCAGGATAGATCATTTTTTTCCCCTTACAAATTACAGGCATGGTGGAGTTGCAGAGGATTGTGAACAATGACGAACTCTGCAATTATTACAAATTACCAGAGATCCACAGGTAATTCTACGACAGAGTGAACAGGACATAAATCAAAGTAATAAATATCTAAATAAAACTAAATAACTGCCTATTAAACTCAGAGAAGTTAATTAATAAAGATGGGGGTGAACTTTAAACTAACTATAAAAAAAATAGGTGCGTGTGTGTTTTATCTTATGAGCAATGCATAATTTTTTTTTCCAAGTCAGCATTCCTAATAGAGAAATCTAATATTAAAAAGCGGCTACTATCAAACCCAACTTCAGCTGATACTGATAGCTAAGAAAACATCCTATCAATGGCACCTATAAATAGGTCTATCTCCACCTTCAGCAATAATAAATACCGTGGCCGTACATGACCGTGTGAAGCCATGTGAGACATAAACATTTAAAATAAAAAACATAAAACACTGAAGCTATTATTACAAAAGTAGCCTGTCAGGAATTATAGCACAAAGCAAGTCGATGAAGCCACTTATCTCAAATAACAACTTGGTGTGATGAGTGAAAAGATCATGAATAATTGAGTATTTTTTGATGGAATGTCAGTTTTTGCAGGTCGAGGCACGTCACTGTACGCTCCACAGGCGCACCGCAGAGCGCTTTCCAATTCTGAGCTCGACACTCTTGATGGGATGTGGATTGCAACATAACTCTGAATAGGCATATTCCCAAACTCTGCGCCTCTTATTATGCACGGCAAACTGAGTCAACCCCTGCAGAAAATGTGCACATAGTTTCTAAAATCTGTCTAAAATGCAGAGAATGAAACAGAAGTTGACAACCAAGAGCAACAGTTTGATTCCCTTGGATAAGGCGGCGGCGAATAGAGCGTGTACACATGTTGAACTGCTGACTCTGCACACACAGCCAAAAACAAATACCAAACCACTAGTTACAACAAGAGCCAAAAAGATGACATGAAAAAGACTTACAGTGCTGACCGTATGATGCAGTGGGACTGTAAAATATGCATGGTAGATGAGGAGTATTAGTTCAAGTTGCAGATGTAATTGCTCCGCAGCCTTTACACATGGACTAAGTGTCGATCTCCGTTCCTCACTCTGCTTCTCTCTGATGTCTCTACCAGTTGCGCTATGTTTAGTTTACTGTCCCACTAAAAAAAAAAAAAAAAAAAAAAAAACACTCCCTCCCTCTTCCTACACTCTGTGGGACTTTCTTGCTTTACTACTTGTAGCACCCAGTCTTTTGTGTTTGGCCTAGAGCCAGAAACATCACCTGTACCTTTTTTTTTTTTTTGACAGTGACTGCGCTGTATGACTAACAGGTAATTGTCTTGCTGACAGGTTAGCTATTTTAAGACCGCACAGGTTTTATTTAGGCTAATGTTGCACGCACAGTTGCAAACAATGGCTTCTTTAAAGGCAAGAACTAATTTTCTAGTCAACACTGGTCAAACAGAAAGATAATTGACTTTTTTTTTTTTTTTTTTTGTCTGGTATTCAACCGTGCAAATAGTTTTGGATTTGCTCCATTTACTGAGGATAATCCACAAAACACAGTTATTATCGATGGAAGAAATGAAATGAGAAATTGCTAAGAAAAACAGCAAGTTGTGTGGATTTTCAGCATATACAGCTGTTGGTATATATATATGTATAGTAAATAAGGATAGATGAGCAAATTCTAGAAACACGACAAAGGTACACCTCAGAGACAAATATCTAAAAACCTAAGCAAAACAAAACAAAACCAAACGTCTACATAAATAGATACGGCTAGAGCCAAGAGAGGAACGATGTTTCTTCATAAATTGGTTAAACTGTTCCTTTTGGCCAAAACTGGAAATAACGTGCTTTGAAGTCCAGGCTCCTTAGACAGACAGAACAATGGCCAGAATGGTCAGAATTATATCCATAACAGCCACTGAATCAGGCCCCCTGTCCTATGTTTAGAGGTCCACAGTGGCCTATTGTCTCCCATGAACACTACAGGCCTACAGCTGGGTCTGTCCCATCCTATACATCCAGCACTAATGGACACTTTGTTCCCTCATGTGTCCCGCCACTGTCTAAATTACAGGCCATGCTAGAAGTAGGATAGTATGCCACTGAATGAAAGTCAGACAAATGCCCTCTGTAAAAAAAAAAAAAAAGAAGAAAAAAGAAAAAAACACACATATACATACAAATGTGCAATAACCTACATATAGCCAATAATAAACATGCACTGAAAATATACACATCCCATATAGACATCCTGATTATGGATTTATATGCTACAAGGTTTCATTTACTCTGCGTTTAACTATATTCAGTATGCAGCCGGAGTGCGCGATGAACGTAAACACAGCCTCTATGAAATCTATTCTAAAATGCAACAATAATCACTATCTAGCCTACATTGTTTTGAATGACAGACTATTATAAAAACTAAAGTTTCATGTGAAACTCTGAGTCTGTTGTACTTGGAACAGGCATTTGTTGTTGATATCTGACTCCATTTGTACTATAAGGGCAGCTAGTATTGCACACTGTTACTGGCATCAAGGAGAGGCAGTAAAGAATGAGATTAAGGATCTTTACAGATAAAGTGACCTCGATACTCCACATAGATATCAATATACAGGTTGTTATGGTCGATGCAGGCAACTCAGACATTGAAATGGCTTCGCTGTTGCAAAAGAAAAAAAAATGCCTTTAGCTCTGATGCCACGTCTTTAAATCCAGGAAGTGCGCTCTAAAATGATTGGTGTGATAGCGAAAATGAACTAGTAGGAGTGGCATGGGAATCTACAGGAAAATATCTGCACAATGTGACCTATGGGCAGTGCATTTGTACCTCATGTAACTTCACATCACGACAGTAACTTGTTATTCAAGTCTCTGCAAAGCTATGAGCAAATAAGGCATAAAATAAGCCCCTAATAACCCTAGATTTTCATGTCAGACTAGAGGAAAAGCTCAAAGTTATTCACTGATGACTGCTTCCTAAATAAACAAATAATGAAATTGCATGCGTATCGGTTTGAGTTTATATTTAAAGCACCAACTGGACTCTTGCCAAAGAAATCTGAACCCAAAGAAGCATTATGATCTACTGTAATACTCGCTGCACTGGATGTTCCAAGATAATTGTGAAGGATGAAACACAGGCCTCTTGCAGCACATCAAAAACAAACAGCGCTGCATGAAGCAAACCCCACACCACTATGTGGCAAGCCTTTGCCACTGTAAATGCAACACAGTGCAACCGGCTTACATCAGATTTATTGATATGTTAGAGATAGTGACGCAAACACGGACGCTTCAACCACGTCTGTATTTCAACTGAAGCCATGTTTTTGTGCGCTATCAAGATACTGCACTGCAATTAAAAAAAAAGTACAAAAAAAAAATGACACAGGAATTATGCTTTAAGATTCAGCAGCTCAGAAAGGTTCAGTAAAGTGAAATTATTGTCAATTAGAAAAATGGCCAAGCTGATTATAAATATTACACACTTCAGGGGTCACTGCATTAAAAACCATGAATAAAATCCATATCAAAATCCACCCCAGCATATCTGAGCTAACTTTAATGGCAGCTATGTGCTTGACAAAGTCAGTATTATTTTGGCTGTTTTTCCGTGTTTAATGCCCTGTCTCTGTGTGGAATTCCTGACCTAATTTGATTGATTCCACACAGAAAAACATTAACATCAGGTGATGTGACTGATTTGACCAAAGATTGAAGCACTGATGAACCCATCCACTCCAAAAGGACAAAACAAGAAAAAAAATCAAGAGACATTTCTTTCAGTAGTTGATGGTCATATTTATCTAATAATTGTAATTCAAGCCTTTAATGTAACACACTGTGATACACTGTCCATTAAGCCTACCTAAATGCATTTTATTCTCATTTTATATTATATGTATCATACTTACTGTATTTGTTTCCATTAAATAAAGTGGCTGTGTATACATTGTATGCTACATATGGACAAAAACATTGGGACACATCACAACTACAGCTTGTAGGATTTCATATTTCTGTTGATTTGAGATATTATCAGTATGTTGTCTTGTATTCATGACAATAATCATCACAGTAAATGTCAAATCAACATTTCCTTGAAGTTTAATGGTTGATTTTTTAGGATTATTTATGATCAGACCATGACTTACATTTCAGGAATCTATGAAACTTCAACACTGAATAAAATTAAATAAAAAATTCTAAAGCATTTGATGCATGTAAATGACAATGTAACCAAAATAAACTCTTAACACAAGATAAAGACTTTTACAGCAATATTTACTGTACAGTAGAGTTATATAATATTTAAAATTTTGTAGTTCAGACCTCCAATATTGATTGTGTCCCAATATTTTTGTCCTTATTGTATATTTCTCTTCACTGCTGGTGCTATTTGCTATTTTTAGATCCCTTTATTTTCATGATTGTATAAAAGGTAGTGTTTATTAATTAGACAGATGGGTGTGGGCTACTATAATGCGCTTTGTTCCCAAAAATTTTCATAATAAGCTAAAGCTCTTGCTCTCTCTACATTTGTTTCTGTGGTGCATTTGGTTTAATCTAAGGGCTCGTCTTGATTCTCATATCAGAGGGATGGCTGCAGTGCCTTTAGATTTTTATTTTGGTGTCCACGTTAACAGATTTGGGTGGCCGGTGTGATATGTGTGACTCCAGCCTGTGTGCAGCAGCGTGTCATCTACAAAATCAGAGTGAAGTCTATTTTTCACTTGTGAGGTAAGCGGCATTGATAGTCAAATTAACACCATGCCAGCGATATTTTAAATAACTGTCGGCTTTTCCTGTGGTTACAATGTCAAGGCCATATCTGACATGAAAAAGGTATATGCTCCCCGGCGAAAACAATAAAGTAAAAATTGTCTTTTTAACAGGTGAGGACGGCGCTTTGGGTTCTTTTTTTCCTACGAGCTGGTGGCCCTGGTGACACTTCAAAGCGCCGTCCTACTTCAAAACAACAGGCTGCGAGGGGGTGAGAGGGGAGGGGTGGGGATTAAATGAAATCCACAGTCATCCTGACCAAACCACTGATATCCAGAATGAACAGCAACAGCTCCATCTTAACATCTTACAACTTAATTCTTTGTGCTTTTAATTATCCCTGAGGTGCAAAGTGCTGCAGCCTGCATTCACTACAGGTGTTAGAACACGCACACTAAGATCAACACAATGGGTTACGTGTAGCTAAGTCATAAGGGACATGACAAATGAAACGGATAGGGCGATGCACACACACTAATGCACCCCTGAACACACCAACTGTTCGTGTCCCCAGTGCAAAAGTTGATAATCTCCTGACAGGTGTCCATGTTTGCTGAGGAATCTCTCCAGGCTCCGTCGGATTGACTTTCTTAACACAAGCTTGTAATGCATCACATGGAAAGACAGTAGAGAGAAATCTAATGCTGCAATCTTGGCAGTCAGCTAGCTCCTCCACAAGGCTATAATGCAGTACATTTCAACTTCCCTCTTCCATATAGAGGCCCCTTCCTTGAGTAGGGGCACTGTTCGGAGGGGCTCCATTTCACTAATATTATGTTTTCATTAATGAGAGAAGGAGCTTAAACACTTCTGTATATGTTTGTGTTTGGGCCTGGCCTCTTTTCAAGAGATGTATAAGTAGTAGGGGAGGGGAGGGGGGGTTACAGTTGGGTCACATGTAGCTATAGGTCTATTTGTCTGATTTGCTTGAGGGAGAGAAAAAGACTGCAGTGTTTTGCTAGTTTGATGAAACGGTTCGGCGACGTAAAGCAGAGGAGGACCTCAAGATCTCCATGAGCTAAAAACAAAACAAACTGAATGTGATTAATATCAGGATGTCCTCAGAAAACCTACTCCCTACATAACATCAGACAAAAATAATATCACCAAATCCATGTCTGCTTCATTTAAACATGAGAGGTCGTAAGTTTACATCAGGAAAAAAAAAACATGGGTTTATGTGAGGCCAGAGGGTGTTCATATGGCTGAGAAGCAGATGTTCAGATGAGACTGACTGCAGTCAAACTGGAACAAATACCAAAGATAAGGCTGGTTTTCCCTGTTTAAAGAAAAGAAAAAGAAAGGCCTTGAAAACTTGAACTGATCCTCAGCAGCTTTAAAGTACTGAGCAGCTGTAGCTACGGCCAGAGTAAACATCTATATTAGGGCAAAAGTTAAATCACATAGAAGAGCATGGATGAAAAGTCAGGTGATTACACTGTGAGTAATTTTACCTTTTCCGTTCAAGCTCAATGCTGATATCTGTTCTTAAACCTTATCAAGTTCTGTGTTCGTGAGCAACATCTTTGCTTATTGAACATTATGTTAATTAACAACTGTAGTTATTGTGTTGAATTAAAGCTGGTCATTCTGGTTCCTAGAAGCACAAAAAAGTACTTTAAAAGTAAAAGTATTTTTGGTTCCGAAACGGCGAGATATGTATATTTGTGTAACCGAAATGTACAAAGGCAATATTTTGGCAATAATGACTAGATTCAACTTTATTGTCAATACACATGTACAAGTGCAAGGTAACGAAATACCGTAAATGCTCAAGAAAGTGCAGATATTTTGTAAAACTGATATTTTCTCTACATTTGGGCCTTTTGTCCACATGTGAATGGCATTTTAGGTCACAAATTGAACATTTGAAGAGTTGGAAAAAGGAAGAGGATGAAATTAGAAAACAATAGCATCACATCCCTGTTGTTGTTGTTGTTGTGTGTGATGAACCTGCACCTGAAACATGAAGTATAGAGCACAGACGTGTATAAGTCAGTGTATTACTGTATTGTCTGCAGAGATACTTTAAGGATGCAGATACATGTACTTTTATTGTGGAAAAATCTTTAATCTATATTGAAAACACAACCAAAACTTTAGATAACTTATAAACAGTGCTGGGAGTAACGCATTACTAATCAATTTTCAGTTAAACTTTACTTGCTCCATGTTGTGCTTTACAGAAGCTAGTTGGCGTGACCCCTGTGATCAGCAAAGACAAGGTAAGCTAACGTTTCTATGACGAGTTAAGACTTCTTTATCAATTGCAGATTTATCTACCGGCGTCCTCGGCGCTGCACCCCCTGTTTGAAAATATAAACTGTTGAAAAAAATGCAAGCGTTCCTGCTGGGATTTGAACATCATAGACCGTAGCATTACTTACTGAGCTATCCATAAATATGTACTTCGGGGAGCAAATTTATGCGTCCCAAGGCTCTCTTATCTCTTGTATTGGAGGGGGGGGGGGGCATATGTAACTCAAAAGTATACAGGAGTCACCTAACGCATTACAATTCTGATACACTCATATTGCAAGGTAAGGAATTACTTTTAAATAACAGCAGCAATTCATCTGTAATGTATTACACTTTGGAAGTTACTTACACAACACTGCTTATGGTTTTAATGTAACGTGTCATTGCTCCTCAAATGAATGACAACTCAAACCTCTGTGTCTGCTACGTCCAGTATGATCTGCAGTGTCCGTACTTTAAAATCCAATAGAGTCTTTCTACTGTTTGCAATCACTGGTGTGTTGTGACAGAGACATTTCATATAATAAAAGGTTGTGCGCAGAGACTTTTCCTCAAACCAGAGGAGAATACCCATTTAACTCACCGTTTCTCTTCTCCCTCTGATGGGTTAGAGTCCTGCTCGTTGGACATGTGTTCCATTCACCTCAATTCCATCCAGTGGCCAATCATGAGAGACTGAGGCAAGCCCCACCCTCGGATGTACGCTTGTCATTCGCTAGTTGGGGGGGTGCAGTCAGTTACACATGACAGGGTCCCTTCCCCTTGTCTGGGGAGGGGTCTCCAGAGGGAGTGAGCCCCCTGTGAGGTCGGTGTGGTCTGGCTCGGTGTGAAGCTACAAGATAACGATGCTCTTGGAAGCTCTGCAGAGGTGAAATCCGGCCTGGAGGAGGGCGTCTGTCTCAGGGATGGAGACGGCGATGTGCGATTCACACTGAAAGGAAACAAAAGACAGAGTTAAATTTAACTACCATTCATGTACTAATTAATCCACACCGAAGGGATGTTTTTTTTTACAGAACTCCAACAGTGACTAAATATCAATTATCACAAGTACAGGGCGTGATTTTGAGCAACTATCAGCTCAAAACATAAAAATCCTCACTGCTTAGATGTCTTAGAGTTAGTTTCACGTGCAGTGATTCAATGCTCAGTATATTCTGCCACAGCATTCCAACCTGCAAGAACAAACACTTCTTTTTTTTTTTGTCACTTTCACAACATTCATCCTAAAAATAGTCAGTGAAATGTCTTCACTTCCATTTCAACAACCTTGCAGTGTTCGTTTAAAAGTACCTAATATGCAGGTCTTTGGAATACACATGATAAATGATGCTCTGATTTAGGGCTGAGTTTGGAACTTCAATGACCGTCTAATATTTCTACTATTAAGTATTGAAAAATGCCGTGCTGTTTCTCATCAAATTTCAGAATTTATTAGTGTCACAACTAGGGTGTAAGAAAATAATGGTTTCACAATATTTAATTTCATGATACAGTGCGATATTAAAAAGTACTGCATCGATATTCTTAGGTATTTATTCAAATGCAGACATGTTGAGGGTTCATTTTTGTTTTTTGTTTATATTTTATTTATTATTATTTAACACTGTTTGTTACATAATGGTTATTTCAGGCATCCTATGGCACTTTTTTTGCTATTTGAAAGAGGCAGATGTTAATTCCTTTGCTGGGATGACACAAAAATAATGTTCTGATGTTGGATGATTCAGGGACTGTTCACTTCACAATTAATCGAATATGAACATTTGAACAGGAACATAATCCTTATTGTCTGTGAAACATAATTTTAGTTTTTACAGAAGAATGTTTTGTGATACTGCATTAGATCCTGTTCGGACCAAATAAAATGTTTTTATTTTTTGTGCATATTTCTGGTGTGATTCAGTTTTTAAAGGAAATAATCTTTTTAAAAAAGAAACAATAAATATTGCCTTGTTAACGGTATCATGATATATTGCAATATATCGTATCATGATCCTGGTATTGTGATTTGTATGGTATCGCCAGATTCTTGCAAAATACACACACCTAGTTATGACATTTACACAGTAAATTTTGCTGTGTCAAATTAACACTAATAGAGTTGATTTTAACTTTATTCTAGAGTGTATTTGGT
>JAPTMW010000012.1:17192836-17206092 GCA_029822955.1 Ostorhinchus angustatus | reverse complement strand
TTTGTCACCTTGGGAAAAAAGAATGACCAAAATTCCGACATGGAAAGACAGATAGGCCGGTCTGAAGCATTGACACACTTGACTGCAATCTGCTGCTGAATGGGTCAGTTTCCACGTCCACTGGGGATACTGAGCTGGTTTTCCAGTGACATGCTCGATACATGCTGTGGGTGGAGGGAGGCGGAATCAAGAGTGTGTGACACAGTTCAGCGAGGCGGCAACGTGCTCTGACCACAGGCTGTCACGGGGAGACACTAGACCACATCACAGGCTAGCAGTCATTATCATAAATCAATAAAGTGCTTGGGTGAGCTTCACACCACCACCACCATCACTACTAACACTACGACATCAACATTGATCCCTTTGTTCTTCAATCCTGACTCCCAGAATTATGTCAGTTTACATTTTTAGCTCGGGGCTAATGTACTCTAATGACGTGGAGCAAATGTGCCCAAACTGATCTCGAACAATACGGGCTCATGAAAAGAGACAGTATTGAAGATTAAATTGAATGGCTGTGGATGGCTCATCCATCAATTAGATGGGACGAATAAAGATTGGAAGAATATTGCAGTGGGTCAGCAGGAGAGGCTTAAAGCACACACATATTATTCACATGTCTGAAGGACACATAAAAATAACAACAAAGAACTGCTGCAGTGAATACAAAGACTCTACTGTCGAATCAGAGTCTAGCAAGTAAAACACCACTTTTTTTTAAAGACGGCTCATTCTCTGTGGATTGGCAAAATGGGATTTAAATAGAGAAAATCTTTACACTTTGACTTGAGACCAAATATTAGTTGCCATGGAAACTTGCTGCTACAGTCTCAGCTGCAAACAATATTGTGATGCTACTGTTTTAAAAGTAAGAACACACAAGACTGAAATTCTGCCAAAAGCATTTTGCACATGTAACTACTCTGAATGTTATAGAAGACATGAAAGAGGAAAACATTTCATCATCACAGCCACAGAAGTATATGATTGTATTACATACAATGTCATATTTACACATTATGAGGTCTTCCCATGCTATTTAGTTTTTCAAATAAACTGAGCTAAATAAAGAAACTTGACCAAACAAGGTGTTCAGGAAATCAAGTCTTTTGTTCTATTTTACATGGCAAAGTAGCAACACAATGAGTGAGTAAATGTTTTATACCTTACAGAAAACAAATAATGTAGAACCATCTCTAAAAAAAAAAAAAAAAGACAGAAGTGATTTTTTCTTTCTACATAGTTCAGCACAACCATTCAAAAAAAAAAAAAAAAAACCCTTCAACAACAATCACTTTATTAGCTACTGTGTCCCTCTTTAAACGTAATAGGTCTGGATGATAACTAAATGCATTGCAGGTTCAGAGGGGATCAGAGGCTTAAAGATAATGTTTCTGCTGAGGTCTGGTAAGAGACAGATCAGTTCTGGACAGTTAAGCAGACAGGCAGCAGTGCTAACCTTGCACTGAGGAGCCTGCTATTCATACAAAGGCTGCACAAAGCTCACCCAGACAACTCACTCCTCTCAAATTTTTTTTTCCCAAAATAAGATTTTAGTAAGTGCTGCACAATTTATTGCCTCCAGACATGCCTTACCCACTGGGAAATGGTACAAAATAATAAAGTAAAAGTCTTTATCCTTTAGACATTTGTGTATAGCTCCAGTCCAGACAAGCCCCCTGTGGATTCGCTGTGAAAGCTGACTAGCCGAGACATAACACTTTCTTCGGCTGATAAACCTACTGTTACATGGAGACTATGTAAAGCTTTGGAAAGCAATTAAGGCTGTGGCTCAGAATACACGGGGGGGGGGGGGCTCTTCTCCCATCACCGTTGCTGCTCTGACAAGCGCAGACAGTTACTGTGATGTGGATGGCTGAGCTTGAATTTATGAAATATTCATTTTACATTGAGGAAAGGTGGGGGTGGTCTATGTATAATTTATAATATTTGTATTTAGGCTGGATTGTAGTACGCCTTATTATTATTATTTATTTTTTTTACACCATTTTGTGTCTGTTTGATTCGGCTGCCTTTCCCTAAAGTTGTACAACAGTAATTTGCCCTTGGTCCAATATTAGTAGTGGCATCAGTGTTATAAATGCTGGATTACACACATGCAATGTAATGCAGAACAATCAGTAAGACTACAGAGAATACACTCAGGCCTGACTGCAATAAATTTGAGACTGGGTATAAGTGACTGAGCTGGAGAGACGACATAACACAACAAAGAAAAAACTATGACGAGGATGATGAGGAAGAGCACGACAAGAAAGAGCTGAGGGATGGAAAGAGCAGCAGGATTAAACAGAGCTACACAGGCGCTGCCACCCCTCCTCCTTTTCCTCTAGCTAACCCCCTCCTCAAAGAGAAGAGGCTATGGTAATTTAAGGGGTAAAATTAGAGTGCAGCTACAGAAAACCACCAGCTTCTCTTGATTTGGGTGGGTAGCAGAACTACCAGTACCGCGCTGAGGGAATCCACAGAGTCGCAGTGTGGGTTTAAGAACCCAAAGTAGTAATACTGCGAATAGATGTAGAAAACACCAGGAGAAGGAGAGTGTCTGAGTTTGTCATAGACTCACAGTCCTGGCACTGAGGTCCTGGCTGGCATAAGGCAGGATGGTGTGCCAGGTGCTGATAAGGGGATTGTTTGGCACAGGATATCAGCCTCAGTCTGAGATGTTTGTTAGAGAAGCAGCACGACAGACACAAAAGTCAATGCTGCTGTTGATTTTGTGTGTCACCCAATACAAATAACACAGGTGCACATACATGTCATGCATTCCCGCATTAGGGCACAGATGCCTCCCCACGTCTAAACTCGACAGAGGACAAGATTAAACCAACGTGCACCAACACCTCTGCTGTGCTGTGATGTTTATTTTGGTGGAAACGCAGCAGCGTCCTATGGGCTTTCCTTTTGTTATCAAAGCCAGTCTATCCTGGGAGATACAAGTGTTAGATAGGATTCTCCTGAGGGATAGTGGTAACACTTGTCTGTATGTCTGTGGGAAGAGCCCACTGAGGGTCATACAGATCAATACAGAGGTCAACCAATCAATCCTCTGCAGAAGTTAATTTGGCTGGGTAACCCTTTCATGTCTGGGATAGTCACTGAGAAAGGGAGACAGGCAACGTGGTGTGGAGGAATTTAGACAACATGGATACGCACAATAACAAAACGGACAAACGATCTTTGTCTTTTTTCCCGTAAAAGCACCAATTACACAGCACTTAAAAAGTCCTTTATGACATATGAAGCCCATCCGAATAGTCAGAGTTAATGAAAAGAGCAAAGTCGAACACGTACCGATAGGTTGTTAGTGGCAGCTTTGATCAGCAAATAGTCATTTTAAAATTGGGCCAATGGGTTGTTTTCATCATCATCATTAATACTGCTAAAATAGAAAGATTATCATTATATTCTCCCAATAGGGTAACTCTAAATTACCCGTAAGTGTGAATGTGAGAGTGAATGGTTGCTCGTTTCTATAGGTCAGCTGGGATAGGATCCAGCACTCCCCACCCCCCCACACACCCCCACGATTGAACCTTTTGCGGATTAAGAGGTTCAGAAAATGACTGAATGTTCTGCCACCACCTTGAAGTTAGAATGACTGAAAATGAGCTGAGATTGCATTCAGCTCTTGGTGGCTACAGATGTTTGACAGTGATAATCCTTGTTTACATAGACAGTTTGCCAAAGCAACAGTGCAAGTCATACATTATTATGAGATGTGATAAATGCAGCAGTATACACACATAGTAGTGTACAGTGCTCAAAATAAATAACTTTGCTAATTTGTCTAATTTGGCAATGTTTCAGTCAAGCTGATCATCAAGAAAATGCCAAAAAATATTATAGGATATAGTGAAATAGTAGTGGCGAAAAATAAGAATATGGAGAGCTGCCAGTCTAAGAAATGAATGGAAAACACTGAATGTAATGAGAACAATGTTCTCAGAAAAAAAAAAACATTACATAAATAATAATGGATATTATTAAGTAAAATCTTGCTTAAGGGCAGTTGTAGAGCACACACGTTTTTTTGTTTTTGTTTTTTGTTTTTTTTTTATATATAGCTACTCACACAAACTAAACACATGCACCCTGAGTGCCGGCACACTGATGTTGTTAAGCTACCCGTCTGTCAGTCAGAAATGTCATCTGGAATTCTGCAGAATTACAGTCTGCAGCTAATGTGACAGTCAGAGCTGTATTCTACTCACAGGCCAATCTTTCCACCTATCAAACCAACATTTCTGCTTTACATGTTGGTCTCAAACATGTCAGACCTACACCATGATCACCTCAAAATATCACCTAAATGTGTCAAACCGGTGATGTATTATAATCATCAACTAATTCTAGATATATTATTATTCTTATCTGATGTTGCAAACCATGTCTGGTTGAGAGAATTAGTGACACAGTAATAATCACTGACTAATAGAACATGTCGAAATGATCTTATCCTAAAATGTATCAGACTTAAATGCCAATATCTCACAGTAATTAATCACCACCAGTTAGCCTTTAAATATTGTATTATTTTATTAACATTTTAGAGTCAAATAATAGCCAGACTGGGTCATTTATAATCAAACACAAAATTTGGTATGCTAAACGGTCGAATAATGTATGAAATACACTTTTAAAACATGTATATTAAGGCTCAAAACTTACCTACTAATGTATACAAATCTATCTTTAGAGTTTCAGCAGCAGATCTTCGGTTTGCCATTTTATAATTCAACAAGAACTGCGAGGGTGAAAACTCTCAGGCAGAGAGGGAGAAAGATAAGAAACGAAGACACTCAGCCTGAGACTGAATAATGCTAATAATACAAGATTATATCAGCTCCAAAAATACCTCTGCGCTTGTATAACTTGTACAGAAACTTGAGTGGAGACAGAGTTGTTCTAGTCTCTAAGGTTATTCATATGCAGACAAAAGGCCTGCTGAATTTCAATTATGACAAGATTTAGTCCTCGACACCAGATCATCATCGTGATCTGGTTACAAGGCTCTAATCAGATGAGAGTTGTCTGTTACTTACAATCAGTTGAATTCACTCTAACATATTTGTGAATGAGGACTCTTTCATTATTAATCAAACATTATACAAGATGGTTAACTTAACTTAATTTTTATTCAAGGAAAACTCTGGGAAACTAACAACAGGAATGTATAACAATAAATAATATGTATCAGTGACTTACGTACAGAGTCTGTTGAAAAATTATTAGACCACCCTTGTTTTCTTCAATTTCTTGTTCATTTTAATGCCTGGTACAAATAAAGGTATATTTGTTGGGACAAGTATAATGATAACAACAAAAATAGCTTATAGTAGTTTCATTTCAGAGCTGATATCAATCCATTTTCCATGTTTTCTTGATAAAAACCAAAATCACTTAATTTCTTGTATCAATAACTATGGCATTGTATTGACAAAAACACAGCTTTTAGGCATTCCATGTTTTCTTTTCTGTCTATTATAGTCACATGATCCACACAGGAGTTAGTACTTGATTGCATAACCATTGTTTTTGATGACTTTTGATGGTCTAATAATTTTTTCCACGGCTGTATGTAAAGTGCATGTTGCATCACTGATATGTGATATATGGAGCTTTTTTCTTCTGATACAGAAGCAACATGAAAAACAACTGAGCTAGAAATACTTGTATGATTCACATCCATCTGTCATCTTATTATCAGCAAGTACTGAACACAAGCAATCAGGACAATTCACAATACTGTCAACAACTAAAAATAATACTTCATTCAGGTCTAAAATTAAATAATTCATGCCACAATAATACTTTTGTCTATTAATTTATGGTTAGAAAAATGGTTTTGATGACTTTTGAATGGTCTGATCATTTTTTCCGTGACTCTAAATACTTAATTTCCATTAGTATTCATCACTTATTCACTATGAGATGTTGTTATTTTAGGAATGAGAAAGCAACATATCTTAAATCAATCAAATTCTCACCTTTTGGAGAAACAGGACAATTCTCTGGACCATTTCAGCCCGTTGCTCCTCCAAGCAAAACAGTGTCCGTGGGGTTCGAATGAAAACCTTGGTTTTGCCGTAGGCCACATCATGGTCAAAGCCGCAGACCTGCAGGAGACTCTTCACAGCAGCTTTGTCTGATGCCAAGTCATGGTTTGGCCATGTAAACTCTGAGATCATCTTGTATCTAGAGGAGGAAAAGGAAACACTTTTACAAAATATGAAAACGTGGCACAGAAAGTATCCGGTCAAGTTAGGTGTTTCAAGTGTTTTTATGCTGTAATGAGCTTTTCACAACAAGCTTATATGGTTTGTTTTTTTATCCCTGCAAATGCATCCACTTTATGGATTAACACAGCCTTGGAAAGCTGCTGCAAAAATCCGACAATAGGTGCGACTGAGTTTCATCATAAGCTGAACTAATTTAAGAATCCTTAGTGTAAACAGGCTTTAGGCAGGTTTGATGGATGGTCCCCAGAGCAGAGTTTGTCCAAAAACATTCTGTGATATTGCAGAGAACTGAAAGTCCACCATGGACCGTTTTACCTCTCAAGAAAAATAAGACTCTTATGATTTGTTTTGACAGAAGCATGTTAGAGAGACTCCACGATGAGGGACACCAACAGGCTGTCACTGACACTGGATAAAAGATAAGCATCTTAAACTATTCACAAGTTTGAGGACAAACATGTTTAAATATGCATGTTTCTCAAGGGCCCTTTTATAGGCCAAGCATAAATTCAGTTAATGAATTATTTTGAGATGAACAACTTTAAGAGGCTGTTCCCAGATGTAAGTGATACCGTCTGGTTTCCAAAATGAAATGAGCCTTTTCCCTTTTTCACAGATACTATTACTTATCATTTTAGAGCTGATTCACTGACAGGGCTGTGATGTAAGACCAAACGCAGTAAAGGGTCATAGTATTACAGAGCAAGATGACTTACGAGACTGTTATGCAAAAGACATATTACTTAATCCTCCGGCCACCCTGCTACAGTCTGTGAGGTCAGTGGGTGGAAATGACAGCTGGGAAATAAGGGCATGATCACTGCTGTTGGTGAGTGTTTGTACTGTGTACGTGTTTACTATGACTACTGTCCTCTATCTCGGTCATATTCTGCATGTGTCCTTACAAAGTTAAGATTTTCAGTCACTCTAATTAAAAGACAAACAATATGAATACAAACAGCTAGTGTTGTTTTATGTCTTTTAATCTATTCTTGTATTTTATTCTATTATTATTATTATTATTATTTATTCTTCTGTATAGCACCTTGGCCCACTGTATTGTTTTAAAGTGCTTTACAAATAAAGTTGGATTGGATACAAACTGTACTAAAAACAGATGTAACGTCAGATCGCTTATGAGTCAAGCATGAGTCACTGAGGCGAACTAAATTTATTCACTTTCTCACATTAAACACAGGTCGCATTTTTTAAATATCACATCAATTACATCACTACCTCTTGAACACTTCATTACTAAGTAGCCTGAGTATTTTCATTAAAGAAGCTTTTATAAGGTTAAAAGGATGCCAAATATTGTACTTGAGTATCTTTATTTTGCAGTAGGTCCTTGGTTCCACAAAGAGAAGGTAATGGTAAGAGGTTATTGTGAAATACCTGCTTGAAATGACACTGATTAGCTGCAAAACTAGATGAGGGTTACACAACACATATGCACATCCCACAAGTAGGACATGTCATGTAACGTCCTTCATGGTGCACTAACCTGCAGCTTCAGTGCAGATGCAAGGTGTTGGAAGAGGTGTCATTTAATCACTTTGCCGCCCAGAGTTTTAAGATAGTGACATAAGAACCTTTAACTACACAACCCCATTCGAAAATGTTTTGATGTTTTTATCTCTGATTGGTCAGTAGTCTGCAGTGTTTTCAGGTCACATTTTGTATCAAGCACCAGGTTCTATCTGAAACCTTGGTCAGATGGAAAAAGGATGAGCAGAGTCACGATAAGGTGAGCTGGAACCATGAAGTATAAAAAGTGCCATTTGTCCCAACAGTTTATCATAATATGTTTATACAAGAAAATCATACCTTGAAAATATCTGACCAAAAAATAGTCCCAATCTGGGTTTAATCCATAAAGACCAAGCACTATTTTATAATTTTCCTCTATATTTAACTTTTCTTCAGCGATTTATCATCATTTATTTCTAATAGTAACCTCTGTATTTTGTATTTTATCTGTATAAATAAGATATTTTCCTGTATTTAACTTACTGATCATGTAGATGTTCAGAAGAGCTCAGAGTAAAGTTGAGGTTAAATATATCAAAAACAGAGAAAACTGAAGAACAAAATACTTTTTCAGTAAAATATATAATTAACTGAACATGAACCCACTGATCCAACTCTATGGGTTTTACTGGTGAATCATTGTTGTACAGTAGAAGATGACAGTGTTTCCACATTCACTACGGAGCCTCTGAATATCCAAACAGGTAATATCTGATGACCATGAAAAGACGACAAACTGCATTTCACAGCAATTATTTACATGAATTGATAGGATTAGTAGATCAACAGGTATTAAACAGTTTAGATCAGTGGATGCTTTTGGTCAGTGATGGATGTTTGGGTCTTTATGGGTTAATGAAGCAAACAGATCAGATGCTTCCATTGGATAATTACTTGATTAATATGTTTCATCTGTTATTTAACCTTAACTGACGTAGCGAGCAGCTTCTTATTTATTAAACAATCATCAGTTTGCTACAGAGCGAGGATTGGACAATGCTAAGATTAATCAGACTCAAACTGTGAAATCGTAGTTAAGGGGGTATGAGATGTTATGTCATATCCAGACCTCCTCCCATCGAGAATCGCTGGATTGTGCTGGAGAAACCTTAAACCTTAAGGCTGTGGTTTAATTAATTAAATGAATGTAAATAAATTGCATTGTGTAAGCGTTACACAGTACAAATAATGTGTCCAGTAATCAAAGCTAGATCCAGTGAAAAAGTAAATTAGTAAATTACTGTGTGTGGGGCTTTTTTTGGCCAGGCAGTGTACATCATATTTACTGAATTATATTTCTTGGCATACCTCTGTAGGAAGCGTGGGTATGTTTGACGGTATGCAAAGCCAGCACGGCGCACTCTGACATTTTCCAGCAGTCCAAGGTACTCCACCTGATGACGGCATCGTTCCTGCTCAAACAGCAGCGGAGACTTGACATCATTGGGCTTGATGCAACGAACATAGTAGGGCTCCTGAGGTGGGCGACAGTGAGTTAACAATTACATGTGTGTAATCTGTATTCAATGTGCAAAGCTGGGTGCTGGCATGTTCTTACACAGTACATGCAGAGGGCAGGGACCTTACAGGCATTAGAAGCCTGTAGCAGCTCAACTAACATAGTTTTCTACTGTCATACACAAAGAAACACAACTGATCAGGACGCTTCTTAATGAGCACATCACACCTTAAGTCTGTGTTTAACAGGAAATCAGATTGGAACTATTACTGAACACAAATCATCTAAGTAAAGCATGAGTCTCAAATATGCGGCCCGGGGGCCAAAACTGGCCTGCCAAAAAAGGTCCAATCTGGCCTGAAGGATGAATTTACAAAGTGCAAAAATTACACTGAAGATATTAACAATCAAGGGTGTCGAACTCATTTTAGTTCAGGTTCCACACAGACCAATATGATCTAAAGTAAAATAATAGCATAATAACCTAAAAATAGTGACAACTCCATTTTTCTATGTTCAACTGGACTTTTGAAGCAAAACTAGTCCAGTTGAACCTCGAAGAACGACCAAGAAGAATGATGACCTGGGCAAATGAGAAATTTTATCAGAAACTCTTCTTATTTTAGTTCCAAACTCCAAATTTTTATCAATATTATGCTTTTTACCAAATAATATAATAATATAATGTTTGGGTTTTTTATTGCACTACAACAAAGAGAAAAAGGAAGTGTAGGTTATGATGCTATTACTTTACTGGTCCGGCCTACTTGAGATCCAGTTTGGCTGAATGTGGCCCCTGGAAGAAATGAGTTCGACACCCCTGAGGTAAAGCCAAGCTGATGTGGGTTTGTTATATACATCAATATTAACATATAAGTTTGACATTGGCCAGCAGGAGCATTGAGGGGTCATTGCAAAAAGAGTATATACATACAGTTACATGGAAAAATGTAAGCACTCTTGAAAAATAGAACCATTTGGCACTTCTTCATAATAAATGTTGACATGCGTGCAAACTGATTAAGATCTGAGCTTACAAAAATTTGTAAAAAAAAAAAAAATAAATAAAATAAATGTTGTGTGTGTTTGTTTATGGTTTGATTTATATGTTAGGGTTTTCTTCAGTTCCTAAAACAAAAAAGTACCAATGCATAAATGTTGCTTTTAATATTGTCATTTTTTCATATGCTACAAAAGTGTTTCTTTTAAATTAAAAAACAAATCATATGTTATTTTCAAGAGGTATTCGAATGTTTACATACAGCTATTTCTACACACAGGGTCTCACCTCTAACTCCTCTGCTACATCTTCTCTATTAAAGGTTTTGTAATAATAAAAAGACCAGTGTAATGACCCCTCTGTCGCCCCTTTTGACAACAAGGGCTGCCCTTCACCTACACCCCTGTTGCTCCCTGCTCTCCTACCAGTATCACCATCACTATCCTGTCAGCTCATCTGTTCTTGCTTCTAACTGCTCCCATGGTCATGCGCTGACCCCGAAAGACCTGAAAAATGTAGGTCAACATTGCTGTCCAAATTTGGTCTGTCAACCCTGATTTGAACTTGAAAATGAAGATCAAGGTCAACGGCTAAGGAACTCGCCCAAGAGCTTCCAAGGTTGCGACTAAATACCTAACAACCAAACATGAAGAAGATCGAACGGTTTGGCGAAGAGTAACCATGACATTGATGGACAGAGACACAAAGACAGACACCACAGGGTATGACGAGAACCCTGTGGCCAAAGGCTGAAGGGTGAGAAAATGAATTTAAACGCTGCGGTTTAGTTTAGAGTTTCATTAATGTACTTTGTGGGTCAAACAGTTGTAACAGCTTTGACCTCTCACCTTGCAGGCCAGGTTCTCCACCAATGAGATCATAGAGTTTTTGAACAGCGTTGCAGCCGTCAGGGGTCGTTTGGTGACCTCAGTGATGCTCAGTTTCCCTTCAGGCCACATCCCCTTTAACACCGAGTTAGAACTGGACAGAGACAAAAGGTTTAGCAAGAGGTAATAATACATATTTAACCCATAAAGACCCAGTGGTACTTTTATGACAGTTTCCAAATACATTTTTCTCTCTATTTAACCTTTTTTTAAAAATGATTTATCAGCATTTATTATAACATTATCCTCTGTTTTTCATGTTTTTTCAGTGAAAATCTGGTATTTTCCTGTATTTAATTCACTGATCATGTTGATTTTCACAAAATCTCAGATTAAAGTTGATGGTCATTATGTCAGAAACTGAGAAAACTGAAGAAAAAGTGACTTTTTCAGAAAATACATCAATAACTGAACATAAACCCAGTGTGTCCATCCACTGTCATTGATCCAACTCCATGGCTTTTATTGGTAAATCAATGGTGTAGAAGATGACGGTGTTTCCATGGTAACTACAGAGAATGTCCAAATGGGTCATATCTGATGACCATGAAAAGACGACAAACTGCATTTTGCACCAATTATTTCCATGTATTGATAGGATTAATGGATCAACACATATTAAACAGTTTATATCAGTAGATGGTTCTGGGCGACGGTGGATGTTTGAGTCTTTATGGGTTAAAAAATAAATGAAATTCAACTGTGTTATAATTCTGGATAAAACCTTCAAGTTACTGGTCAAGTACAATACTAAACAAAATCTAAAGAGTACCAATGACCCACATTTTACAATTATGGAATGATTAGGCATCACATTTAAATTCAATATGAGCCACAGAGAAAATCCCAAGGACTGTGGAGGTGATGGAGGAAGATAAGAGCGAGCTGGGTGGGGATTAGTTGGACTAACCTTGTGTTGTTCTTTCAAGAGGGGTGTAATGTAATGTACCAGCTAGGAACACAAGGAAGAGGTTGTGTGAGTGTACCTGTTATACAGCAGTCTCTTGAAATCCTGGAACAGCGTGTCTTTGTTCTTATCAATAAAACCGACTACCGAGTACCTGCAGGCAAAGAATGGATGGTTAATGCATAATGGGCACTGTACACACACTTCTGTTATGTCTATCCAAACTGTACTGTCCTGTTTACTGCTTTTAATATTAAATGCCACACTGTTATGCTGAACTTCCCAAAAACAAACCATTTGCATACTATGTCCAAGTGCGGTGCCAATTTGCATTTTTACAGTCATGTTGTTATGTGCTTTAACTTAATGTGTACTTTTCACTATGAACCTCCTGTAAATAACTGAGCTATTATAAATCATGCTGTGAGACATGAGGAGCACTCTGCCTCCTGCCTGGTCTAAGTGGCTCAGGGATCAATCAAGCCTGCCAGTCAGGGTCTGCTCCACTGCCTTAGTCCTCCCCTGGGTGGCAGATACTTAGCCTTCACAAATGGGCTCAACACGTTTCCTAACAGCACTTTTTGGGGGGCTTAGCATGTGTGATTTATTCATTTGAATGATGTCCAAGTACTTAAGGGAATAGGAAGTGGCGCTGCCATTTTAAAGGTGGTGTTGTAAAATTTTAAAAAAAGACTGTAAATGTGACTGTGTGCTCGAACCCTTTATGAGGGTAATTCAGTTTTTCAAAGGGTGACTTTTGTCGTATCATTTTAACAATAACATATATCTTAAAAAAAGCAACAGTCCAACCAAAATGATGACTGTCAGGACAGCTGTTGGGCTTAAAATACCCTTCAGTCAATTATTGTGTGATTACTGTGACACACAGCAATCACACTTACTCCTTTGAGCCATTCCAGCAAATATTCAGCTCACATGTAATTTCTTCAGAGATGTTTTTCACTGTGTTTCTTCAGTTTCCATTTTGCACTTCAGCAATACTTTGTAACTTAAGCAATTTCAGGTAAATTCAGTCCTGTGGAAACAATTCAGCGATCAGCAATCACATCCAATATCTTCTAGTTTTACATTTAAAGTAAAAATAATAATTTCAATTTCCTTTAGGATAAATACACTAACAAATATAATCTGACTACTACTTTTCATTTGTCCTAATTCTGTTCTTTAAATTGTTCATCTCTAGGTA
>JAPTMW010000012.1:16971768-16988415 GCA_029822955.1 Ostorhinchus angustatus | reverse complement strand
CAAGAAGTAGTAGTGGCAATACTGCAGTCTTATTTCAAAGTGGGATGGGTATAGAACATTTGTGAGGGACTATGTTTAGTCTTTTCATATACACTGCCTAGTTCCCACATGGATTTAACAAAGCAAAGAGTTTAGATCCTTCCAGTGGATAATTACTGCAGCGATTAACATGTTTCAGCCAGAAATAAGTTCTTTAACTGTAAATGATGCAGTGAGAAGCTACTTGTTTCTTAAACAACCATTAGTTTGATAGAGAGCATAAAGATCGGCTTGGAGTTCAATGTATCAAGGTGATGTTCCTGTGTGATGGGTGCATCAGGGGTAGAGGGGAGATAGATGACATGATTACCCATCATGCCTAGTGCCTACAGTACAAGCCTGTAGGGCAGGAGTGGGAAACCTGGTCCTCGAGGGCTGGTGTCCTGCATGTTTTAGATATTTCCGTTTTCCATCACACCTGGAAGCCATTGCATCATTATCATCCTAATAGGGGCATTATTAGGATCTGGGGCTGTTTCAGTTGGACAACTTGGTTCAGTAATGTTATATGCCCCAAAAGATAATAGAAATAAATATTTGGACATTGCATAAACTTACTGAAACAATGCCATGATGAAAGCAGGCAGTAATCAAAGCTAAAGGAACTCATCAACATGGGTCTCTGATGTGTTGCATAGTTTTGGACAATAGTGGAAGTGTGTAACCTGGTGGAGTAAACTGTATCACTCCTTTGCTAACCACAATCAAGGTTAGCAATGCCCGTGTAGGTTCTCATTTGCTCAGGTCATCATTCTTCTTGATAGCAATCAAACTATGACTGGTTTGGTTTTTTACTTAGGATTTTTAGAAAACATGTCCATAAATATACAATTTAAATAGACTCCTTAATGTAGCACCTTTTCTACTAATGTGCTGTTATATCAAATAATTGTTTCACGATTGACCAGCAAGTTGCTTAAACAAAACAAACAAAAAAAAACCTCTACAAAACTCTTGATTCTTGATGTGTGCATCTATTAAGCCCATCCTTAGAAAGCAGACAGTAATTGTGAATGGCCTCTTTCTATCTGTGACACATCTCCATAATTAGGAGGTGTAACTTAATGGCAAAGGACACCTGACACGCTGGTCTCAGCTGATAAATTAATGAGTATCTGAAGAGTATCCACTGTCCCCCACATGTGATCTGATATCAACTCAGAAAAAAGAGCTTAGGCTGATGAGGAAGCAAGCTGTTGTCTTAAGGCTGTTCTAAGAAGCTAGTTATATAATAGCAGGGCAAAAAAGACACAGTCAGCAGCATGGAATAAAGAGTAACTGTCACTTCCTTTTTAAAATATTTTATACAGTATTTCAAACATACTTTTATTCATACAAAGAGGCAGCATTTACATTTTTTTTACACCCACCTATTGTGTCATTTGATCCTTTGAAGGTATTACCTCTGAATCACTTGGAAAACCAACCACTACAATAACTTCCTTAGTAAATCAACATTGACTCACCATAGATGCATAAACAAGAACCATTTCACAATATGATGATACATGAAAAGCATGTGCCTCAACATGAGTATAAAGTATGATGTTTATTAGCAAAGAAATATTTAAAAATCCCCTATAAGAGTAAGATGATTCATCACCATAAATGATTCATATAGTTAATTAGATTTACTAAGTTGCATGTGGTTTTAGTGTTAAAACTGAAAAAAAAAACCCACATCCAACTGTGAATTATAAAAGAAACATGAAAAGCATTAAAATAGAATGTACGAAAGATATCACACCAAATCACCATCAATACAAATTTCTGTTCGTGAGTTGACAGGAAGTAAGGTCCTACACAAATCCTCTTTGGTGTGGTCATTTTATCATGTAGCACCTATGCAAATAAATCTGCCCTTTGCAGAAACACTCATGTCACCCTTATCTGAGCTCCCTGATATTTAGCATCTGGCACAGAAAAGGCACGCAAGTGTTCAAACCTCTAAAGTTTTTGTGTCTTTATCACTTTTGAGACTTCAATCTTGAAATATTCTAAGACAAATACACTAACCTGTAGCAGATTTCTTAAGGACAAACTCATGCAGTGTTCTTCTCATCTTATCGTGATTTTTTTGGCCCTTTGTTTCTTAATTGTTCTTATTTTTTCCTTGCTTGTGTCTACACACAGTTAGACAGTGTTGCTGACAAAAGGCTTTTGTTGATTTGGTATTTCTTAGTGGTTGCAGTAACAAGCACACCAAGTATTTATTTCTGTTCATCAGCACGTTTATATGTTAAACTTTAGATTGAAGAGCTAAATGTAATATTTCAATCCTTTATCATTTATAACTTTGATCTCAGTTCAGCACCATGTCTATATTTTGTCTTTCAAAGATACATTTGCTGTACAGCAAACATTTACAAAGCATTTGCATAGTATTGCTGACTTTCCATCAAGCAGTTTCTGCCGACCAAATGACAACAAAGGCCAGAACAGCATTTTCACATCATGTTATGTAAGGAAAAATAGTCATACAACATGCACACATTTTTCTTTTAGTATGCCATGTTTGACTTAGATGTGACCTTTGAGACAAAAAGGAGTGTTGACATAAAGGAGGCCCTCCATAGTTCTCTTTAATAAGTTACCATGTATTCTGTTATGTGGGGGTGAGCTGCTCAGCAAAGCCTCAGAGATCACAGCAGGAAAGGAAAACTGTGGCCACATTTGAAAATCACTAACCAACTGCAAAGACTTTCAGGGGCAGAATGTTTTAGTTGGAAGAGAAGGGCACAAGGACGCTGAGGACCTTATAATTGAGTTGGAAGTTCATTAGATTCTCAGGTTTCATTCCTTGTGCCAGTTTCTCTGCTGACCCATAGCACCAAGGTTGAGTGAATTGTTCTCTAGTTTAGATGTTTGATCCTTTGCCTGAGAAGTAAAATTAAAAATAATCTGGAAAATATAACTCAAAATATTATTTTCAGTGTTATATCTACATGCAATAGAAGTCACAGCTTAAGAATAAATGATGCCTTTGAGTACTTATCATGTCTGTTTACACTGTATTATTACTAACTTGAAAAACATTAATAGTATGAATAAATTGTAATGTGTATGACTATTACTTTTCTTCTTCAAAAGTTGGATTAGTAGCCAAACAAAGATGACAATAAAAAAAAACTTGAGGTGAAAAGTATTACTTGCGTATTTAACATAATCAGACTGACAACTTACTTATTAATTCACTTGTATACTGTGTTGAAACCTGTTGCAAGCACATATACTTTAACTTTCTGTGACAACTACTACTATTTAGGTGCACAAAGATGTTACTCACTTTGATGAAGAAAGCTGGCTGAGGGAGTTGCCTTTAAATATGAAATTGTCCTGCCATGCTTGGAGGTTCTTAACCTCTTCACGGTGTTGTTTTTAAATTCTTCTTCTCAGGTGATCAAGCACAAGTGCAGCATCCCTTCTCCTCTGGCTCTATCCTACCTTGCCCCTCTATTCTCTGCTCCACTACAACACACACCCTCCTCAAACACTCACCTAAAGCCCGCCCCGCTAAGTACCTAAGAGTAAATGTTGCAACCATGTGATTTAGTGAGGCATTTCTGTGGGCCAACCCAATGCACATCAGGATCACTGACAAGAGTTTACCTGAGAGGTGGGCAGCTTTCCAAACTGCAAATAAAATCATTGATTATTTTTGAAACCAGTCCTAGGTTAACATGGAATTTATCCATAGAAGCAAGTCATCTTGCAGTCTACTTGAATTTTTTTCATTCTTCTTAGACCACTCTTAGCAGTTAGTACTACAGTAACCAAGGGGAAAACACAAAAACAGACGGACAGACAGAGAGAGATGCAGGCACGAAACAGTCTCTGAATAAGGAAAAGTGCCTGTGATGTTTTGCATGAATTGCGTAAATCACAGACAGCAAATGGACACTTACTTTGCAAGTTTGGTTGACATTCAAATTACCTGAAATGAGGTCACATGAAAGATGCAGCTGCTGTACATGAAGATTTATAAGGTTTGATCCACACACAGCCAGGGATGTTAATCATTCTTTAATAATAAGGTTAAGAAAAAAAAAATGTTCAGGGATTTTAACTAGTAAATGACAACTAAAGCAATTCCTGCATTTCTGAAACAGTGTCACTACAATCAAAATATTGTAACTAGTATAGTAGCATTGATAAAATATAAACTACAACTATATAATTTCCAGCTGAGTGAAAGTGCATTACTGCTGAATTGCATGAAAACATCAAGTTTAACCAACACCTTTAGCTATTAAAAAAAAGTGGTTCAGCTTCCATAACCTCAGAAAGAGGCATAAAAATAATAGAATAAAATTTGATAAATAGAGTTGAAAATAATTAAAAACTTTTCATGCTCCCAAAATCCATCTGTGACTTATGTTAGCATGAGACCTTAAACAGGAGACTCAACGTGCATTTTCTTGCTTGAATATTTAAAATATTATATGTATTACTGTCGTTTACTCATCAACTTTACGACCATCACTATGGACAGCTGAAGGTTTACGGCGCCCTCTATCGACAAATTGAAATCAGTATCGGCAGTATTCACCAATCAGGTGCAGCTGTCAGTAAAGTCGGATACCATTGGTCAGTTTCTAACATCGCCTCATTCTATTGGCTGCCTTGTTCGTAACGTGTCATAAACAGTGATAACCGGATGGTGCGAATAAACCTGTACGAAAACCGTTAAAATAAAGATATAATGCAGCCGTGAAGTCCATTAAGTGCTTTCGTTATAAAGCGAGGACGACACAATGGAGGTGAGTGTTGTCAGAATTTATTTATCTCCGTTTTAATTTAGCTAGCGAGCAAACCTAGCTTTTCTGAAGTCGAAGTCCATTCTACTTTAGAACTAGAAAAACATTTATCCAAACAAACTTCTGTTTAATGATGGCTTTTAAATATTAAATGTGTGGTCTATATGCTGTTATAGTTCTTTATTTTGTCCCTGTTAACACAATAACCAATGTTTTGTCGGTGATTTCAATACAGCTGTGGTTCTTTGGGCAATAAAGCTAGTTTTGTCTCCTATCTGTTGCTGTTTGGGTCTCAGTGATGTTTAAGGACAAAGGTTGACAGTATAATGTTAAAAATATTCTTAATTGTTATATAATCACTATTATTCAAGCATTGGGACTTATTTTAATCAGTGGTTTGCAGTGGTGTTTTTTTTCTACTGTAAATGACAAGTTTCACAAATCTTCTCCTCAGCAGAATATCCAAAATCTTCCTATTGACATACAAACCAGCAAACTTGTAGGTAAGGCAAAAGACTAATAAATAAACACACACACTGATGTGATGGGTATATAAAGACTCTTCTTTAATTATACCAAAGCTGCTAGTTGTAATATAAAATCATATTGTTTCCACAGACTGGCTGGTTGACAGACGCCACTGCAATTTGAAATGGCAGAGTGCAGTAAAGCTAATAAGGGAGAAAATCAATGCTGCCATCCAGGACATGCCAGAGAATGAGGAGATCAAGCAGCTTCTTTCTGGCTCATGTAGGTTTCTTAAAACCCGGGTTCTTATTAACATGAATGGTTTTCATTCACTGATGTTGATTACTTAGAGAGCAAAGCAGACAAAAATCAATATATAATGTTGATATCATGTTGTTTTTATATCTGATCGAACACAGTACTATAATAGTAATAATAGCAACAATAATCATCAACATAACAAATGAGATTCATTGTAATTAACTGAACATCTTTTTTATATATATCATTATGTGTACATTGATCCTGTTTGTGTCAGTAGATCTATGCACTGTGTGTGCACTTACTGTAAATAAAAACATGGAGTGCACCAACATTGCAGCCAAACTGTGACGGGTGCCTGTATGTAGGTGTATCTGTGTTAATTTAGATTTATTTACAGGATTTGTGATATGATCAGATCAGGATAATTATAATTATAATCATAATACTTTATTATTTCCAGAGGGAATTTTGAAACAAGCCTGAGAATGATCTCATATTGCCGAACAATCAGCCCAAAATATTGATTGCAATTACCTGGTCCATTTATAATTACCAAGTATATTACTATGTGATGTAGGGTATGTCTTCCAGTGGTACAAGCAACGTTTTTGTTTAAATTCAGTCAGTATAATGTGTTGTCTTTTATAAACTTGTGTCTGTTTTGCTGTTTTTTTTGCTAGATATTCATTATTTTCACTGTTTGAGGATAGTGGAAATTCTGAAAGGAACAGAGGCTTCATCTAAGAACATCTTTGGCAGATATTCATCTCAGAGGATGAAGGTGAGAAAGAATGTGAAAAAGCTGCATTTTCATCCATAGTAGGTTAGTCTTATTTCCAGATTGACAGTCGGGATACTGAAAATAGTCTGGGTTTTAATAGGTTTGGATAGTTTGTGCTGTAGTGCTCTGCTTTTATCAACTGAAATTGTGAGACTTCTAATATTTTGGATTTGAATTGTATATTTTCTGTTCTAGGATTGGCAGGAGATTGTGTCCCTCTACGAGGCAGACAGTGTCTATTTGGGTAAGGATAAACCTTTACATTTTATATCTGTGTGCACCCAAAGAATAATATATAAGGGGCAGTAAGTCTCCATTAGATATAATTATAAGACAGCCTACAGTCCCGAAAACACTTTTTCTTGTCTTTAGATTAGGTGTTAGTATATTTTAGTTTTGTTTATAGTGTTCAGGCCCAGGTAAATCATTTAGGGCATTAATGTGCACCTATAAATTATTGCATATACATATTTTTTGAATAATAGTAATTCTATTGTACATCTCAGCTGAGGTGGCCAGTTTGCTGAGTCGTAATGTCAGCTATGAAGGCCCGGCTCTGAGGAAGCAGCTGGCCAAAGCCCAGCAGCTGCAGCAGGAGCTGAGCAGGCGGGAAGTAGAGTGCCAGAGCTCAGCTGCAGACCTGAGGGAACGTTATTATGCTGCCTGCAAAAAGTATGGCATCAAAGTAAGTGCAAACACATGCATATCCACAGCAGAACATTAAAAACAGCGATTCTGAACTGAATACAATTCTATATTTTGTTGCGTCTTTGCTACTTTGCCAGGGAGAAAATGTGGCTCGTGAGTTGCAGGCTCTTGTGAAAGATCTACCATTGGTTCTTGAGGAAGTTGGAAAGGATTCAGCGAAGTTCGAGGAGCAAATCCAACTTTACACTGCTTTCACAAACTTTGTATGTGAGTGGTAAGTATTGTGTAAAGAAACAATGTTTCTTCTTTGTTCTCTATACTGTCTTGACTCAAATCATTCAAATCCCAGTATGTACCAGCTGATAGTTGTGCTGGGCTGCTGCTTAATTGTCTTTTAAGATGTACAATACAGTGTGCCACACTGTGCTTGTTGCTTAGAAGAGTCTGAATGGAAATTAAAATACAATTTGAAAATGAGCCTCTTCATGTTTGTATATTACAAAATGTCTGAGTGGTTGCAATGGTTATTTAGTCATGAAAGTGTACATACTTATTTTTAGGTCTGAACCAGTCCTGCCTATGCTGACGTTTGCCCAGAAGAAAGGAAACTCAACCTTTTATGAGTGGAGAACTGGGAATGTCCCCAATGTTGTTGAGAGGCCGATTGTGGAGGAAGCACCAGCTGAAGAAGTCACAGAGGATATGGTGAGATTTGTGTCCTTTTTATTTTCAAGCTGTTTTTGGAGGGCTGGAGTTGTGGAGGGATTTTGCTGAGATTTTCAGGAAATGTTGATACTGGCACAAGGAACAAATTATTGCATTTTGGTGATGATCAGGGTGGGGGGGTGGTAGGGGGGGGCTGATCTGCCTTGGTGGAGGTCTGCGCTCTCCAAGTACTTTTCTAGTTGTCTCTGCTTCCTTATCTAGACATATTCTGCACTCTATGTACCATGCATTTATGTAAATTTTAATTAAACAACAGGGTAATTCCCCAGCAGCCACACTGATGAGACTACCATAGTTTGCTTTCACTGCACATGTGTCTGCAGTTATTTTTTCTTTTAGGCCTTTCAGTAATAGCTGGCTGATGTTATCAAAAAATTGCCAATTATCAAAAAATTATAATTAATTGTTGTAACACTGCTATGAAATATATTCAGAAATTCCAGCAGAGGTCAGAGTAATGAATGTACATTTTCATTTACAAGAGATTTTCCTCACTGAATTGTCTTTCCTTGTGGTTTAAAAACCTGCTTTAGATTGACTGGGGAGACTTTGGCACAGCCAAAAATACTGACCTTGGCATTAAAGTTGAGGATGGAATTGACTGGGGCATCAGTTTGGAGCCTGGCACTGAGGTAACAGCCTCGATCCTGTTTTTATTTTAATTTCTTTGTGCACTTATTATTTATTCTGTTTAAATAAGCACAATGAAAATATTCTGTTAAATGAAGAATAACATGGAAATTAACAGCAGTTATACCAATTATACTTTACAGTTTCATTATTCTTAACTTATGGTTTCTGTCTTTCTGAACAGGACACTGGTGCAGATGGTATTGACTGGGGAGACAGTGAATCAGCTCCCATCGAAATTGAAATTGTAGATGCAGGAACAGACTGTAACTATCTTTACTTCCCATTGCCTCCTGTCAAATTAATCACATGCACAGCAGCTGAAATGTGGGTTTACTAAAAACATGTACATTATCTTGTAGGTCCTGAAGGTGTTGCGAGGGGTGAGGATGCTTTATCTATTCTGGAAAACTCTCAATCACGCAGCCAATTCATCGATGAACTGATGGAGGTAAAGAGAAAAACACTAATTTTAAGATTTATTCATAATATACAGCACTTTTACAGATCAGTTACAGCTGAAATGACTTGAATGTCATTACCAACAATAAGGATTAATTCATTGCTGAAATATTTTTAAATCAAATGTCCAGTTCCAGCCTCTGGAATGTAAATCTGTACTTTGTCTTCTTTGTTTTTTTTTTTGTTATATATTTGAATGTATTCGATAAGGACAATACATGTTGTTATCATTGCATTTAAATAAATGTAATGCAATGTACATGTAACAATACAAGCATAGACAAATGAAAATAGTACAATTACTGAAACAAAAATGACTAAAAATGACAATAATTATCCCATTGTATACCTGAATGTTCACAGATGTGCTTTTATTCAAGCCGTAGTTTTGCTCTGGTATTAAAAGCTTCAAAATAATTTATGGTGTTCAGTTCCACTGGGTTTTAACTCAAAAGAGAACTGGCAAAATGTTGTTTGCCGTTTTCCAGTTTGCAGTAATTTCTCCCCTTTTAGTGGCTCCATTATGTTAATTGTAAAATGTAAAATAAAAAGTGTAGGAACTTCTTCAATAGTAAGTTCCTTATTTTAGGACTTTGCATATTTGTACTTACTTATTTACTGACTTAACAACTACTGACATCTTAATTTAATTACTAGATGAGAACACAAACATTTTTCTCAGTTAAGTAACCATGTTTTTTTTTTCTTTATTTCATAGCTTGAAGTGTTCTTGACCCAGCGTTTGAATGAGATGAGTGAAGAAGCAGATATAGTAGCTATGAGTCAGTTCCAGCTGGCTCCCTCCATCATCCAAGGCCAAAGCCATGATCACATTCAGAAAATGCTATCGGAAGTGCATGGACTTCTGGACAGACTCACCTCACTTCGTATGCAGCACCTTTTTATGATACAGGCCTCACCAAGGTATACTAATAAATGTCATACATCATGTTGAAATTGTTCTATATGTTCAAAACATTTAATAATAGGAACACAGTGACAATGTTGTTGTCAGTTCTTTCTATTGCAAATGGAAAGAAAATACATGATAATTGGGATAATTTTGCCCTATGTTTTTAGTTACAATTGTTTATATGAAATGTGTGTTCAGATATGTTGAACGTGTGTCAGAGGTGCTGAGACAGAAGCTGAAGCAGGCAGATATTTTGGTGCTGAAAAGCGCTACAATGGTTGAGAAGAGGCAGGAAGCACTGGAGGAACAGTCCAGACTAGAGCCTCGTGTTGACCTGCTGGCAGGATGCACCCGGGAACTCCAGAAGCTGGTACGTGTAGATTTGTAAAATAACAGTTTATCTCAGACATAACGAAACACCGTTACTACATTATACTGTTTTCACTGTTGTTTATTTTGGCAGATTGAAGCAGACATTTCAAAGCGATACCACAACCGGCCTGTCAACTTGATGGGTGTTACCATATAGTGGACTTAAAATTTGCATATTGTAGTTATGGCAATGTTGTTCAATATATGGATTCTGAGAAAATAAAAGTCTTAAAGTAAAGTCTTGTTTGTTCTGTCAAGCTACATTTTCCATAAACAGTAAGAAGTAAGAAAATTGGACATAAAACACACAAAGCACCTTCACAATATTTACCAGAACAAATTTATAGAGACAGGGGCAAAAGTAATAGAAATACAAAACAAAAATGTTTGTATTTTTTCTGTGTGAATAAGAATAAAATATTTTAGATGATAAAATTATTAGTGTCATTGACTGCATTAAATCAATGTGCATATTTTACTTTATGATTTTTAAAGCAAATTAGTGGCACTTTCGCTTTCTATAAGGTAATATTGGTATACGTCTATTATTATCAGTGAGGGAATTTTTAGTCGGCTGATGAAAGCTTGCCACTAGAATGTTCTACGCATGCTCTGTGCAAAAGCGTGTTTTGGTGTCAAGCGGTGCTGCTAGGCTAGCCGGGCCAGCTAGCAATTCTGCAAGTCATGGTGGGCCATTCAATGAGGAAAGGCTGGAGAGTGCTATATCGGGAAAAACTGTGGAACGTTTAATGAAGCAGGACCTTATTATTATTGGGTGATGTGGATTCGTGGCATGAAGACACAGTTCCAAAATCTTCATGCGTAAGTATAAAAAAAAGCTATTTTCAATTATCGATAATACGTAAGGCGATACTTGGGATTGCTGTGATTCATAGTATTAGCTAACGCTAGCAAATATACAGATTAAACGACAGTGCATGTAGGTGACTTAGTGGATGCAATAGTGTGCTCAGTAAAGACAGTTGTTACTTTCAAACTAGTCGAGGGGGCAGGCGGTTAGCTGCAAAGTAGCTTACAAAGCTAGCACAGTATGTATGCACTGAGTTCCACTAGTTTAGCATTTCGGCTAAGGCCCACCCACTCTCAATTTCTATTGGTTGGCAGTCGATGGAGTCATGTGTCGCTGACGTATTTGGGGCCTGGGAATGGGTCTCCAGCCTGTCACTCATCTTTTCACCACTTGTTGCTAGGGAGATTGTTTGATGCTAGCTATAACGGAAGTAGAAAGTCAATAAATACTAGTTCTGATGCTTGTCACTTTCTAATTAATCAAGCATGAAAGTATACTAGCAGATGTCGTGACACTTTACCAAGCAGCAAGTCTTTGTTGTGTAATAGGGTGACTGTACGTATGTAATAGTAAATACAAGGTGGCTAACGGCTAATATCATAAGGACGAAGATAGGCGCAGCTGTCCGCGTAGAGGGAGGGACCCTGCCTGCCACCTAACGCTGCTGTTAGTGCGTTTGCTAGCCAGCGAGCTTTCCAGACTCCCTCATTCACCTTCAGCAGCACCCACACGAAGTAGTCCTGTCAAGGGTGGGGTGATGCCAAAGCCCTGTATTCATCATCAGTAGTCCGCTGAATTTCCAAGACTCTAGAGGCACTGCGCGGTGCAAGCCGACATCACTTCTCTGGGAGGATGGACTGGTTGCAGTGGGCTAGCAAGTCCTGATTTCTTTATTCATTAATATGGGTTTAATTTTAATGTAGGTATGTAAGACTTTGTTATCTGGGGTATCAAGGTTGTGTGTCTGTTTTGCTGAGCTAAGGTATGCAGTTTCATTTCTCACTTTTGTCAGGTATGAGAAGATGAGAACCTTATGAAGAACAAAGTTTTCAACACAAATTGGACTCTATCTGAAGTGGAAACCCAACCTTGGACCTTATACACCTTACAAATTCACCGAATCCTGCTGAAGACCCTTTCCCCCTGCTATCTTAAACTATTTTTTACATTCATGTGTCCACCTCAGTCTTCTAGCAGAAGTACAGAAGTAGTGATCCATAGTAGTTGGCCCCATTTTTGTTTTTGTTTTTTACTTTCACCTTTTGTTCCTTTGTAAAGAAATGCTTTACCTGAAAAAGTACTTCACAGAGGGCCTGATTCAGTTCACCATCCTTCTGAGCCTCATCGGGGTGCGGGTGGACGTTGACACCTACCTGAGCAATCAGCTGCCCCCACTGAGAGAGATAATCCTGGGCCCCAGCTCAGCCTACACCCAAACACAGTTTCACAACCTACGCAACACACTGGACGGCTATGGCATCCATCCAAAGAGTGTGGACCTCGACCATTTTTTCACCACTCGACGGCTTTTGAACCAGGTGCGCCAGCTGGATCGCCTCTCTGTGCCCAGTACTGAGCTCAACACCTGGCTAGTGCATCGTGACTCTGAGACTGTGGTGTCTGCCAGCAGCCAGTCCAGTCCCAGCATCACCCTGGACAATGGGGCCGGCCTAGAGGACGTTAACAACCCTGACGCTACCCCGGCCATGAGGGGAGGAAGTGGAGCACCTGAATCCACATACAACTTGAATGCAGCCGAAAGCAGCCTGGGAGCTGTAGCCTCAGAGGGTAACCAGGAGCAGGGCAACAGGGAGGGCAATGACGACCTCACCAAAGAGGTACTGTAGTTTATTTTGGCCTAATGGTTAACAGACACCACTGGAAATTAAAAGGAATGGTGTGTTTAGGAAAACATTTTAAAATAAATTTTGAGTATATCAGCACAACCACACAACTAAATTATGTTTAGTATAAGCAGGTGAGACACTAAATATGTAATTCATTGCCCGCACCCTTGGTAGTTTTTCAGTGTCAGATATTTTTAGTTAGACAGGTTGAGCCACATTCAACTGTGGTCCTAGTCAGTGGTGTTTTTGGAGATGCCTATCAAAATTGAGGGAATGCACAGGAACCAGTCACTGTCTACAATTAAGGCCTGTAAATTGAAGCAAAAAACTTGTAGTTAATATGTACTTATTAACAACATCTATGGATATGGCACCTTTTAGTAGCTATTTCGCAGTTGAATTCAAGTTTCGTTAGTTTAAGAAAACGGGCACAGAACTGCCATACTGAAGCAGTATAGTTAGAGGTTACACAAAGTCATTGCTGGATTGTAATTAACTGAGACTTTTTTTCTGATCACATGATAACCACCGTGGCTAAGTGTTTATGTCCTGGTTTCATCATCTGACTGTATTCTGTTACATGATCTGCTGTTCTCTTCTGCCAAAATTAAATCATGGAATAACTTTAGTGTCCTGTTTAAAAAAACAAAACAAAAAAACAACACACATATTAATCAACTTATTAATTATCATAATTATTAGTACTTATCCTCAATTTCAGTCAAGCTACATTAAATGACCCATGCCTGATATACTTACATTTCAGTTAAAGTTTTGAAAATACATAATATTATTTAATAATCATTTTAATATTTTATTTTTCCAGGACATTGATTTGATTGACATTCTGTGGCGACAGGACATTGACCTTGGTGCAGGAAGAGAAGTGTTCAACTACAGCAACCGACAGAAGGAGGCTGAGGAGGAAAAGCCCAGCCCACAGGAGAACAAGGACAGGACTGAGCAGCAAGAGAGCTGGAGAAATGGAGTGAACTCACAAGGGGCTCAGCCAGTGGACGGGGAGACAGGAGAGAGCATTCCAGAGCAGGTTAGTCGACTAAAAGGCTTTACATATGATAGGGTTTACTTTACACCGAACTGTTTTATGCTGCATACAAAAGAAATTAAATCACTGTGAGTTGAGAATTTGTTGTGACTAAAACATTAATTTCCTCACATTGTTGACTTGCACCACTTTTTGACTGTGGATGAATGAAATGAAATTCTCCATATAATGCCTTATAATGCGATTTAGATATAGATGTTATACTGACCTAGTCTGTTATGATTTTGAGTTATTTATCTCAACATCTTTGAAGAATTGACTTTAAAGAAACAGTTGCTCTTTTCCTGCCTGTGCCATTTAAAGCACTGTCTTAGTGGCATTTAAATGTATTTCATATTTAACATTCATTGGTATCTGTCACTTTCATAATTTCCTATAAACTAAACAAATAAAGATACATTTTAGCAAAACTGACAAACCTCACCAGTACCTTATCTTTTTTTTTAGTTGCCTGGTCTGGGCTCTCAGACATCACTGTCTCTACAAGAATGCTTGAGGCTGTTGGAGGCCACTTTCCCTTTTGGAGAAGAAACAGAGGTAGAAACAATAAAAGAGTTTAATAATGCAGATCATTAAAAGTCTGGAATTCAAATACTGTACATAAGATATTAACATATTACTCATCTTTGACCTTTCAATTAGTTTCCAGCCCAAGTTGTCACCCCGGAAATATCCGTTTCCAATGAAGAAGTTCCTTCTACATCTCAGGGCCTCCCTCTGGCATCACAGCTGCCTCAGGCAGAGCCACAGCTAGACCTGGAACAGCAGTGGCAGGACATTATGGCCATCATGGAGCTACAAGTATGTACTTTATTTTTTCCCAGAACCATCAGTATTTGTCTAAAGGGAACTGATAGGCATCTGTTTTTAGTTGTGCATATATCTATAGAATAGGGATAGATTGACCCGGCAGGTTATTGGATCTGATATTCTGCGTTTGTCTTTATTAGTATTTGCATTTCTAAGATATCCAATAAAATTTATCAATTTAGGGTGGCAAGCAAGCAAGGAGGTCCTGGGTTTGATCCTAGCACAGGTGGGTTGGGTCTTTCTGTGTGGAGTTCCCTCATGTTTGTATGGTTTCTCTTCGGTTACTTTGTTAATTGGTCTATATGAATTAACTGTAGGTGGGAATGTAAAAGTTGTATATGCCAGCCCTAGCATGAACTGACCACACATCCAGGGTGTACTCCACCTACGGCTGTTGGTAGTGGAGATGGGCTACACCTCTGTGACCCTCTTTAGTGTTAAGCAGTTCAGAGAATGAATCTGAAGACTGAGTCAATTAAAAAATGTGCCTCTCTGTTGCAGCCTTGTTTCTGTTTGTAACACCCAGTAATATCCTGCTCACAGCACTGTTTAATTGGTTGCACAAATAACACTACATCAACATTTTATTTACTAGGTCTTATCTTTAACTCCTCCAGTTTACTCTGAGAACTCAGTAACTGATGTCAAAATATGATTGAATTATACTTTATGCAACAGTCACTTCAAAGAGATTTCAAAGAAGAGTAGTTGTATTAACTCTGTAATTGCAAATATTGTATATTTCAGCCTCTAATATGTATTGGTTTTCTTGATAACTAATAATTGGTATTAGTCCTGAAAAACAAACATATTGGTGTGTGTTTTTATAAGATATTGAAAATGTTTCATGAAACATGTGCATTTAACCCTGAATCACTGTCTGTTCACAGGCAATGGAAGTGAACAATGCTACAGCCCACACCAACTCCAGCAATGACAGTGGCACAAGCGGGACACCCGAGTCAAACAATGCTGGAAACTTTGGACTTTCCTCTCGATCAACACCAATAAACCAGGATGTCAGCCTTCATCAGGCCTCCCTCCCTAGCTGCAGTCAAGACTTCCCCCAAATTTTCAATCCACAGTTGGACTCTGTTAGCCTCACCCCAAGAACCACCATGCTCAGACTGTCATCCAGCAACAATACCAACATTAACTCCACATTTGGAGCCACTAACCTGACTGGCATCTTTCTGCCACCACACTTGAACACTTCCAGCAACAACATCACATCCACACCTATTCTGCCTGATCCATTCAGCACCTTGCTGGAAGAGTCCATGCTCGATGAGATCAGCTTGTTGGATCTTGCCATGGAGGAGGGCTTTAGCCAGGCCCAAGCTTCCCAGTTGGAGGATGAACTTGACTCAGATTCTGGTCTTTCCCTGGACTCCAGCCACAGCCCGGCATCTCCAAGCAGCTCCGAGACATCCTGCTCTTCTGCAGCTTCTTCCTCTTCAACTTCTGCCACTTTCTCAGAGGAAGGAGCTGTTGGCTACAGCACTGACTCTGAGGTAGCCACTGTGGAGACAGAAGAAGGTGCTGTTGGGGGTTATCAGCCTGGGTACAGTAAGCTGTGCCGCATGAGCTATCAGGACCCCTCCCAGTTCCACAGCCTCCCTCAGCTTGACAGCATTAGCCACAATCACACTTACAATCTGCCTCTTTCTTCTGCCTTTGTGGAGCACCCAGAGCTCCCGATTCCAGCCGGCAAGAAGACTGTCCGAGACAAACAGAGCTCAAAGCTTCAGCCTCCTCAGGACTTGCTAGACAAGCACTCAAGTCGTGATGAACGCCGGGCCCGAGCCATGAAAATCCCCTTCTCCAATGAAAAGATCATTAACCTGCCTGTGGAAGAGTTCAATGAGCTCCTGGCCAAACACCACCTGAGTGAAGCCCAGCTAGCCCTCATCCGTGACATCCGGAGGCGTGGCAAGAACAAGATGGCAGCCCAGAACTGTCGCAAGCGTAAGCTGGACACTATCCTAAACCTGGAGCAGGGTGTCCAAGACTTGAGGCGTGACAAGGCCCGTCTCCTGAAGGAGAAGATGGA
>JAPTMW010000012.1:16890852-16900915 GCA_029822955.1 Ostorhinchus angustatus | reverse complement strand
GAGTGGACAGTGTTTCTGCAGCTCAGACCGCGCTGCGTAACATTTCTCCACACAATGTCAGTGTGTGTGTGTGTGTGGAAAAAGAATCCCTTTCTGCTGATCATGCAACCTCATATATGGTAATAGTCCAGCGATAAAGATAAGATGGATTTTTACGCCTTTCTATATGGCAAACTGACTTGCACTAAATACACATTGATGTCAATTAAAGCAGATGGAGAAAAACAGGAGTGACTCAACAGAGAGCTGCAAATCTGAAATATTTTTTTTTAAGAACTATTACTATTTTACATCAATAAAGAAAATAAAAGTTCCTCGCCATTCCACACTTGATACGCCTGGAATTAAAATTAACCACAGGATCTGTAACTTTTATTTTAAACCATTAAGTATTTCTGCTCAGGAATTACAGACACCCAGTTACATCTCTATTTTGTTTAAACAGTCCTGGGAACTTGTCCAGCGGTATTATAATAAATTCCAACATGGCTGAACTCCCCTTTAGGACTGGTGCCAGGGATGCCATAAATTGCTCAGGCAAAGAAAGCTATCAGTATTTCGGCTGGGCTCTATACAGAATGAGCCAGGCTTCATTTAGACATGCCATCACATTCACATACCAAGTGCATTACATCTAGTTTATGTAATGAGATTTTTTTTTTCATTGTGTAATTTAAATGAGTGATCAGATAGGCTCGTTTTAAAGCACTTTATAAACTTAAAAGGAGACAGTGGTCAGCAGCATCCATTAAAAACAGAGGGCTTAATGCGTAATGAGGCCAGGACAGTGTTTGGTTTGGTTTACATGGTGACGATAAGACTGCAGCCGTGGATCGATCGGAGTCTGCTGGTGCTTTGATCTCTCATCTTCAACGTTGCTCGATTGGTTTGATTGGTTCTCGGAGGTAATATTTAACCGAGTAGCACAAATGAACCTAAATGGATGCGTTTGATCTCTGAGCCGTGCACGCGTCTCCTCCAAAATATGTCATCATGGAGGCCCCTACAAGTAAAACTTACTCTCATTTTTACAGGCTGCAGCTTGATCATTTGAAATTACGCACTACAGAAGCAGCAAAACTGTTTACTACCTCATTTCGTTTAAAGCCAAAGTAAAATGTTGGCACCTGAAACCTCAAATGCGTGTGCCATAAATCTTAATGATCGCCTCTATGGCCCTATAAAACGCAATATAAGAATACAAAGAAAATACGCAGTCAAACAAGTCGAAATCGTCCTCTTGATTTACACCGGGGGAGGCTGACATGATAAGTTCACTCTGCGGGGACATTGGCTGCCACATGCGGTACAGTGCAGACTGGAGGCGCGGATGACACATAGTTGTCATTCAGATATGACAACATGCCTCTGTGCGTCCACACTGAGCCTCACTTACATCCCATCATCATCATCACGGCGAGCTGCGACTGTCTGTCTGATGTGTGATGGACATGTAGCCCCCACCCCTTTGCAACACACACAACAACACACACACACACACACACATCCATTGGGTTTCCATGTATTTAGGGGACATTACATTGATTTCCATTCATTTCCTGGAGACTTACCCAAACCATCTCCAAATCTTTTTTTTCTCTCCCCACAAGCTTATATAAACCCCAATTGTTAACATCTATTTATTTATTTATTTATTTTTTAATCATATTGTACTATTGCTTCCGTTTTGGACCCTCAGCAGCTTTAAAGCTCCCCTTGAATGTGAGGACAAGCCAAAATGTCCACACTTACAGGACAGGTCCTCACTCCAGTGGTGAAAAAGTCAAACTGGTCTTCACAGAGAGTGCCACACACGAACACTATACACGCACACTCACGCGCACACCGCCCCCCACTCATTCTGCGGGCCTGCTGACAAATGCAGCGCACTGCAATTAGCTGCAGGAACCGTGTGTCCACATGAGGGGATTTATTGCTCTGAATTAATTCAAAGACAGTTGAATCAACAGTAACCGTAACTGTCCTTTTTCATTTTTTTTTTGCAACAAAAGTAGAGTAAGTAAGAAAAGGCATAAATAAATAAAATAATAATAAGCAATAACAAAATATTCTGAATAACAGTGACATGAGGGTATATAAATAAAAAAAAAATAAGCATATACAATTTTAAAAGCAATAAATTGGAGAATTGGGTAAAAATGGGCTTGATCAACGCCGCTGTCATAATGAGAGAATCCTGTTCTATTAAAAATTATAAAAAAGCAAAAATATAGTAAACTTTTAATCATGATAATTAGGATTTACATTTAGTTTATTAACTTCATACCATCAAATCCAACCCCCCTCACACCGACTTTGCATCAACTACCAAGAACAATAAATGCAACTTTAGTCAAACTTACTTTATTTTTATATTCCATTTCATCTCCTCAACACAGATTCTGCGTCCTTGCGTCGAGTCTGCAGTAAAGGCGCTGTTTGTGAAAAGTCCTCACATTTCCCTGCAAACTAAACTCCTCCTCGGCTACAAGACATGTGCAGTGAAAAGAGGACGTGATAAATGATGCCCTGAACAATGGCCACATTGAAAGCTTGTCTTGAAACTTTTTGCAGATGTCATATAGTCAAAGAATGTGGAGCTAAATAACGTTGAAGGCATCATATTTACACCCAGAAGGCCTGCAGCTCTGTGCGTAAAAATGTATGCGTGACTGGACTTTAACGGTAGAATTAAAAAGATAACAGTGATGTCAGTTTATATTGTGAGCTACAGAATAATCAGATAGCCGCAATAGTTGCCATGATGTCCTATCAAACTTTCTTTAAGCACATTTACAAAAAAAAAAACAAAAAAAAAACAAAATTTTTCTCATTAAAATGCCGTATCTGTGCGTCTGTGCTTGTTTGTCCCCGAGGTGAAGTGTCATCACCTACATATTCCCCAAGATGCGAATTTGTGACTGTTGTTATATTTACACAAATTCGGATCTACAGGGTATATATAGATGACAGCCTCTGTGCAGAAAGAAGGTGCAGCTTCTGTCAAAAGTAATAATTCAGAGTATTTAAAACACGCCCAGAATACTAAAAATACAGTTTTACACTCCACATCTAAAGTTGTTGAAGCAGACCTTATCGTGTTTCCATTCCCTTCTCAAAATATTACAGATAAACATATTTTATCGCCTGGATTTAACCCTCTTGACCTGTCATTTTACATTTCGACATTTAAAAGGCCATACAAATACAGGAAAACAGAAATGCAGTCCTCTAAATAAAGGTTTTACGAGGAGCTTATATTAACTCCTTTCCAGTGGGATTCTCTCTGCGTAAAAAAAACAACCCCAAAACAAAACACTAAAACCAGTTAACACAGTGTTTAGTGCACATTACGAGCCCCTGTAGAGCGATACAACTGTTTGTGATACATATGTGTGCATTTAGTGTCTAAGTTGTTGCGTATTTTGGAGCTTATCTGACACAGTTGCCTCTTGTTTATTCTGAATATTATTTAACAGTTTAGTCTTGAGCATCCGCGTAATAATAGGTGTGATTTTCACGTTTAAAAGGAGCAATCTGTGCGTAATAAATGACAACTTGAGGTAGTTGAACTCTCAGCGCAAAGTATCAGGGATTAAAGGTTTACGCACACCACTCAACCTGGGGAAAGCACAAAGAGATAACTAATAAACACACACTCGGAGTGACATGAGTTTTCTATGTTCGGTTGTAACCTACATGCCCCCAATGATAAGAGCCCGAGTTGGAGGAGGGAAAGAAAAAAAAAAAAAGCCATCCATCATCATCCGAGCCGGTCTGAGGCGCCCTCTGCTGGTGATGTGGCTGCATTACATGCCCACGCACAGCAGCGGTGAGCCCCACAGCCTGCCAGATGTTGAGCATCCACCACGATAAACTGGCCCCACAAAACGTTCAAGGTGACATTTGTTTCGTGTATTTTATCATCACAATTAAATGAATTACTGTGTTAAATGTCAGGAAGGGGCGCTGGGTTTAAAGCTGCGCATTGGTGTGGACGTGGAAAGCTTCACCCCTTCCACGAATGCCACCCGTTTAATTGTAAAATAATAGTTTTCTCATTTATATTTAATACATACACTGACATATAATTTATTAGACGTGCACCATAACCCCCCTCTTCGCTGTGTTTAAATGCAACAGAAATATTATTTAGAAAAATCTGATCATCTTTTATTCATAGATAGATGCTTTTTGGTGGGTTGCCATATGTGTGTGTGTGTGTGTTTTTTTTCTTTTCTTTTCTTTTAATTCACTCCCTCTTGCGTCGTTGTCACGTTTTAACCAAACAGGCTTTGTCAAAATAAATTAATAAATAAATAAGCCAGTGCAACTAAATCAGAAAAATCAGAATGTATAGACGTCTCAAGTTAATTGTACTTGTATGTGTACGTTTAAATCTGCAAAACACACACTTTTTGTGACTTGTTCTTGTGGTGATCGTCAGGCTCACGGTGACACTGCAAAGTCTGGCAGTATGTGAGCCAAGCCTGCGCCTCCTGACGCATCTGCGGCTCAAGTCTATCGTCTCCTGACCCTGCGATGATCCCCGCCGCTATGAATTATGCATGAGATCCGGGTACAGATTACCCCTATCAATATGCAATACTCATTACGCTGGTTAAATTGCCACTTAATAGTTATGAATATGTGGAAAATGTCTGGGACCCATATAGCCAACCACTGATTTTACTTTTACCTGAAATGAGTTTGGGAAGACTTTAGAAAATAGTCTTTGTGCAGGTTGGCAGTCATAGCCTTTCGTTTTGGAACTGTAATATAATTACATTTTTATTAGTTGCCGATAGACAATACGCCATAGCCAACAGCCTGAGATTTCTTTATCTAAAATCACTGAGGCCTGTGTCCAGCTCACAGTTGTCCGCAACTTCACCTTTGGCCGCTCAGTGACTTGACACACGGGGATAAATCACTCCAGGACCTGTTCAAGTTCGTTTCATGGCAGCTCCATAAAAGCGCATATTAGTCTTAAAGTCGAGTGATGAGAAAATGTATTTTTTTTTCCTCAAGAGCACATTGTGTTTGAAGAATAAAGAAGTGCAGATTTGTTTGAGATTGCTTTTTTTTTTTTTTTTTGTATTACTCTGACCTTACGCCACATGATAGTATTTTGCAAGAGGCCTATAAAGACAGCTCCAAAAGTATCCTATAATGTTTGCATTTTTATTTTAAAAAAATATTAAAATGGGTTAAATTATTTGTTTATTTACTCAAGGGGAGATGTGACATTTTTCCTCTTTTGTTGGAGTGTAAAACGTATTTTGGAAAACTACAAAAGTGGCAAAAATAAGGTGAATAAACTAACATTTGTAAAATAAAATTTAAGAAGCCACTCGTGGTGTATTTTATTGACACAATTATTCCAGGTTTGAGCCAGCTAACTAAATATGACTGGACACCACTTCCCCAGTCCAGCCTTTCCAGTCCCATCCATGCAGTTAAGCCGTCACTTTCATTCAAGGTTGTGAATTATATAGTACATTGTCTACTCCCCAAAACCATAAAACCAACTTTATGGACCTCACGTGACTTTTCACAGTCTGTAAGTAATATAGGCCTATACAATCTTTGGTAAGGGGGATTTTTACCAACTTCAGCCTTGCCTATACCTGTAAGCCAAAGCCACTCTTGGATTTTTATCTCCTACATATTTTCCCCACAGGCAAAACGCGCAACTCGCTGCATAAAGGTCAGAGGAGGTAAGTTAAAAAGTTAGATCTTTCTCTTTCACTCTGTCTGCGCAAAACAGGAGCAGGACCAAACCAAAACAGTTGGCCTAAATTATTGTTGTTGTTTGTCGGAGTGTCTCTAACATCTTACAGGTTAATCATTAGTGAGTCTGGTTTGGGTTAAAGTGGAGCTGAAGTGACACGAACAGCTCCACTAAAAGCTCTAAATATGACTTATATGACTTCAGGACGTCTGTTTTTATTTCTTCTAATTTATAATACAGTCGAGACACGTTCAAAGCAATTGAGAGAAACTTTATTTCAAGCGCTATGAGTTCACTTACAAATACAAAAAGCTTATTGGCGAAAAAAGCTTACATCACTGCCTATCCACAGAATAACCCTTTGCACTAAAAATTTATCACATTGACAGGTTGAATACATTTGCATTGCTCATAATTAGTTCTAAACAATAGATGCACAAAATATCCTATAGCTACACATTGGCTTGTTTATGAAAGTTATGGTCTGGCCACAAGATAACCATCAAAATAGCAGTAAAACTTACACTAAAGCGCTTTGAATGGCCCCATAATACATTAGGTTTACATTCAATGAAGAGCAGCATATGGTTTGGAAACTTTTTTTTTTTCAACTGTACAATGAATTTACTCCTGTTAGACCGTCAAGAAATTACAATAAAGAGCTCAAGTTAAAACATGGCGACCTTCAAGAGAGAGCAAAGAGCATCAACAATTTATACCCCCAATAATATTTACATCTTCTTTTCCAAATATGACATCTAAGCTATCATAGTACAACAACAGTAAACTAAAAATGGCATTTTAAGACCACAGAATACTTCTTTTTCTATCACAATAGCATGCTGGAAGGTGCTGCGCTTTCAATAGCTTTACAGTACTCATGGATTTATTTCTTTTTCTTTTTTTTTTTCTTTTTTTTTTTTAATATTATGTTACTCCCAAAGTTATTCAAAACTCAGTTGTGGAAGGCGCTCCCTCCTGTTACAAGACTCATGCTTTTCAGTTTATTGTCCTTCTTCCACTTCATCCTGCGGTTCTGAAACCAGATTTTGATCTGTCTTTCCGAAAGACACAGGGCGTGGGCTATCTCTATCCTCCGCCGTCTGGTTAGGTATCTATTGAAGTGAAACTCTTTCTCCAGCTCTAGTGTCTGGTAGCGGGTGTACGCAGTTCGGGCCCTTTTCCCGTCAGGTCCAGTCATATCTACAATTTCATAGAGAATCCAGAAAATTAGCAACTGCACTGAACAGCAACAACAACAAAGGAGGGGACAATTGGACTGCTTTTGACTACATTTTTGGCTTCACAGTGGGGATGTGGGTTATCACAGACAGTGGGGTCACAACATGGAATGATCTGATGCAGGGAAGCATGCAACCAACACAACACATACAACACTCAGACGCCACGGTTACTGCCTGTCTTATCTCAAACCCTCGGCCACAGCAAAGTCTACACATTTTCACTTATTTTACAAAACCACATCCACAGTTCACAAGCCACCTCTTGAGCCCCTTTAAGTCAAACTATCAAGACTTTAAGAATATTGCCATTTTTCCCTTAACCTGCGCCAACCTACTCACTCATGCACTTGACAGATTTATGACACCTCACCCATCAGCGTGGCTCCCCTCAAAACAAAATATTATTATATGTGTATATATATATATATATATACCATGGCTTATGTGCAGTTTCCGCATCCAGGGGAATATTTGTGGCGTTTGGCAATCATTTGATGTGGGAGTTGAGGAGGTGGCGTTGGGTTCCTGGTGCTGCTGCTGCTGCGCCCGCGGTGCCGTGCTGGAGCCGCCGCTGCTGTGTGCGCCTTCCTCGGTCTCAGAGGCGACGGTGGTGTCCTCTATCTCCGTGAAATGAGCGCTGCTGTTTTTGTTGAGATTGTTGCCAGTGGAGGTCGTGCTCCGGTCAGACGGAGGAGAGGCGCTTTTTAGTTCCAGCGGCTCTCGGTTGGCTGAGGCGCACGACGGCGGCACCGGATCTGGGGATGAGAGCGAGCAGTTGGGTGTCTGTCTGTACCGGGCATCCGGCCCGAATCCGCGGGCATCATCTCTCACGGCCCCGAAGTGGCTGCCGGTGTTGGTGCGGTTCACGGTTAGGTCCATGCCATTGTAGTTGTAGCCGAAAGACCCGGAGTGCATGGTGCCAGGGTCTCTGAAGGAACCGCTCACAGCGCCGTTAGTCCCATAATTTAGTAACTGATAGTCGGAGCCATTTGGATAGCGCCCTGAGAACGAGTTTACAAAGTAAGAGCTCATTTGCTTGGATTTTTAAAGCCTCGATTTGTAGATCTTTGTCGCTATAATCCTGTGTGCTTGCACGATTTATGGATGCAATCATGAATTATAAGCAATGAAGCCCTACTGTACTTTGCCAGGTATGCGGCCAAATATGGGAGAGCGTTCGGGAATCACGTGCCTTTGTTGACCAGTCGTAAATCCTCACTGATGACTTCAAGAGGTAATTCATGCTCCATGGTTACAAATGATGACGAAATAATGGTCGTTAGGCTCCAGTCAATGGTGCCTCCCCGCTGCGCCCCGGGAGCCATGCAGGCAGAGGGCGCCATCTTCCGGACACTTGGGGTATTACTCCACCAGGATGCGCTGTCAGGCCCGAGAGTCATCCATCATTTATGTAACACACTGATAATATAGGCCACAAAAGGCTCAGGTAACACATAACAGAGACTTATCAGCTATATTGTTGGTAGTTTAACGTGCAGTGCATCATCGTGGGAATTATTTAAAACCTTACGCGTGTGTGGGGTTGGTTTAAAATGCATGTTTTGTCTTTGTCAGACTACTAAATATTAAATAATAATAATATCAATGATAATAGTACCACTACTAGTAATAGGAGTCGTAATAATAATAATAATAATAATAATGATATATTATTATATTGCATATTGTGTATGAACATGAATGACGCCACATGATTTTCCAATAAGCATCAAAAAGCCTTTATTTCTATGTACAATTTTCTAAACAAAATATTGCACACAAGATTCAGATGTGCATTAAACACAAGTGAACAACAATAAATAACATGTAACATTTTTCATCTGTACAAATTTAACCGTTGATGGCACACAAAGCCTAGACTATAGAACAACTAGACAACACCACAAGATGTACAGTATTGGACAAAAGCCTTCTTTAATGCCATGAGGACAAAAATAAACTCTACGATAATGAGGTAACAACATTGTCAAAAACTAAACACTAAAAACTATTTACATTTTGGCGGATTTGCATAGTCCCCTAAATAAACACACGAGCACAAAGACAAAGAGAGGAGGACCTGATTTTAACCTAATACAGACATTATCACCGTGCAGATACTGAAATAAAGTCTATCACTCTACACGTCTCTAACATGTGATTTTGCAGCACTTTATCTACAAAGAAAACATATACATATTTTTATTTTGGAGTGTGCATACACACACATGCCTCTCAGTGTCTCTTTTTTAACTCTTTTTCTCCGTCTCTTCTTCCTCCTCGGTTGTTTTTGAGGGATTGAGGAGTTTGTTCTCCTTTTTCCATTTCATTCTGCGGTTCTGAAACCAGATTTTGATCTGTCTCTCCGTCAGACACAGGGCATGGGAGATCTCTATCCGGCGCCTCCTGGTCAGGTAGCGGTTAAAGTGAAACTCCTTCTCCAGTTCCAGAGTCTGGTAGCGGGTGTAGGTCTGTCGGCCCCTGCGGCCACTGTTGCCAAATGGACCTGAAAGAAAGAAAAAATATATATTTAAAGAATTGTAATTAATTAAGTGGTAAATTGTATAAAGATGTAAAAAAAAATAAATAAAAAAAAAAGGGGGGGGGGTCTGCTTTCAAGTTGCAACAAATTCAATATCAGAAAAGAATAAAATTGAATCCAATCATTTATCTGATTAATTCCAAATTCTGTGCAGTTTCTTTTAGTTTTTATGAGATAATAAAAACACAACGCAGTAATAAGTCATTGTGGTAACTTTAAAAAAAATTAACAACATATAACAATCTTACAACACACAATATCCTCTATCTAAAAGCTGCGTTAGGTTCACATTTTAAAAACTATATCTGTGTAATTTTAAAAAAAGAAAAAAATTCTTATTGTACAAACAGTTCTCCTTATTGTGAGTTCAAACCTGGAGAAATGCTCAAATTTTATCTGTCATGACACCACCAGGACAGGTTAAAAATGTCATGCATTGCGTTTCTGGTGCGTAATAGTGAGTTTACAAAGAGCTAAATGTATATTTCCTTTCTCATGATATCCATAAAATGTCATCTGACAGTGTGATATTGTTCTACAGTC
>JAPTMW010000012.1:16815681-16826044 GCA_029822955.1 Ostorhinchus angustatus | reverse complement strand
AGGAAGGAAGAAAGGTCAAGTTTCTTACAGTGTTCAAATTCAGAGAAATAAATCATTTTATTGAGTTTGGTATCAGGTTTGATTTTTGATCAGTTGTCCATGGTATTATATCCCCTTATCTCTGAATTAATCTTGTACATTAACTCATGTTTAAAAGAAATTTTTTCTTAAGCCACATCAGCGATAGCAGTTAAAACAGCCCCGGTGATCCTACATAACTTTACAATGTCATCTACTGTTAAATCTTTTATTATTGTTTTTATTTCAAAACTACTGATGGCAAAAATTACATATTTGCATTTTCACCTCTAATATTAGAGATGATGCAACAATTTGTGAAATTGTTATCTGTAGTTGTACTTCTGTAAGCTGCCTCAATCCTTTGGTATTTTTCTGTCCTGCTAGCTTGTGTTTCATGTAAAAAAAAAAAATCATTGATGACATATGTTAATCACTAACAGCCTTGCACATATCTGTGGTTGTTGCTGATGTGTTGTGCTGTGCTTGACAGCCTCTTGTCCCTCAGGGAACTGGTCCTGATATATCTGCTCGACTTGGGGTTGTGCCTCACCACCTGCAGCCCAAAGACCCAAGAGTAAGCACAGAACCCTTTTCCCAGAAAGACCTTATTTAGACAGAAAGGTTAGACTGAGATGTGCTGCAACATGGGCCTAGTCAGTGCAGTAAAGAGTGCAAAACTATCACTGATGAAGAGTGAGATGTGTTGATTTAATTAAGTGGTTTTACAATTCTTTTCTCTTGTAGCTTACTGATCCATTTGGGACATCGTTGAAAATCAGTAATGTAAGCAAAAACAGATGTTTTGTATCCCTTGGCTCCTCAAAATCTTCAGCCTGTTTTTGCTTTTTCACTGCTTCACTCACTCTTTGCACTAATCTCACTTGTAATCTTCACTGCTACTGGTCTATTCTTCGCCCTTGCACACCCAGTTAGATACTTCAAAAGTTGAAGTTTTCATATATGATGTATTTTGTTGGTCTTCCCTGTAATTTCCTTTCCTTCTAGTGCATTTTTCACTTTTTAATTCCTAAACGTATGCTGAGCACCAGTGAGTAACTTTATCTCCAGCTGGAAAACCCCAGCTTGTGGAGAGGTTAAGCAAGATCTGTGTGAACAATAGGCAGACAGAACATCTGACTCTGTGTGCAAAGGCCTAAAATTTTTACATGCAAGATTCACAAAATAACATAGTAAAACCTTTTTTTTGTGTGTGTGTGCAGAAACCAGGAAAATGGTGTGCTATGCATGTGTATGTGGCCTGGATGATTCTAAGCCATCAGAAAAAAGTAAAGGTATGTTTCATTTTTTAAGGTCATCATTTTAAGATTTTCTGTGAATGCATTTCAAGAAATGGAACAAAAGAGAAGAGCGAACACAGAAACTCTGATTGAAAATGTCATGAAGTTATTTAAGAGACTGGCAAACTGTTCATCTCTTCCTGTCTTACAGCTAATGCAGGCTGATCCTCACAAGCTGGACTTCCGCAGTGACCTGCTGGCCCGTCTTCCTGGAGCTGGGGGGCTCGGCCCTTTGGGGCCCATAGGAGGAGCCCTGCCTCCAACTCATGACCTGACCAGACCACCCAGTCTATTCTCAGCTACAGGTGCATACTTAAACATCAACATTTAAAAATTTTCAGAGGGTTGGAAAAGTATCTCTTAATTTCGCATGCCGAAAGAGTTATGCAATGGCTAGTGGTTGGTCCCCATAAAAATGCTTTTAGGGTTGTTCCATCCTGATGTTCCTTTTGTAGCACTGCTAGCAGAGTCACAGCATGATGTTTGTAGGAGTATATATGTAACTGGTTTGAAAACGCATGGCTTTTTAAAAACATACTCTTCCTTTTCCACAGGTGCAGTTAATCCGTCCTCAGCTCCTTTCATCTCTCCACCAACACCCCACTCTTCTTTCCTCACACCAACACATTTGGGTAAGAATGCTTTAAAAAAGCACCTCTTATGTCACCCAGATTGTATTTATCACTTGAATTTGTCTATTCCAGATTTGATTTCAACCTTATTAGAAATTGGCACATTCATAACTAAAGAGAAAACAATTAAAATTATTGATCTGATAGGATTTCCTCCTCCTACAAGTCCCTCTCACTGTAGAAATTTGGAAGCTTCACTGCTTCAGTGTTAGTTGAGTGTTACTGATGTTTATATGTATGAATACTTTAGATCCATATGGTCGCTCACCACCCTTTACCCCCCTGGGAGCCCTGGGCTCTGGTGCCTTTGGAGGACTTGGCAGCCCAACACTGGGTCAGTGTCTTTTCTCTTCTCTTGAATCACATAACAAAAGTCATCTTGATTTATTAAACATCTTCATAAAAGCACATTTAGGCTCCACTATAATAAGTTGTCAATGATGTAAATATTATATTATAGAAAAGTTGACGAGATACTTTTTTAAAAACAGTCAGGAATGAAGATGGTGTGGGTGGAAAAAAAGAGTCCTCTTCCTGTGTGGCAGTATGCATATTTTAATTATAAAATCATGAACGTGTCCATTTGTGTTGGAATGTAAAGTAAGGGTGTATTCACACCTGGAAAGTCCTTTGGTCTACTTATTTGGTTCGGATCAAATGCTTACTTTATTTTTTTTTGCTTGGGTTGAATCACATTCTCATTGCACTTTTTGCTAGTGGACCAAAATTTGTAAACACAAGCATGCATGTGACCAACTGCGCTGGCATTGGACAGAAAAATCAGGGGTGAGGTGAATCAGATACAGCGGATGTTGATGAAAACAAACATCAAGGTCCTACATGAACATTGACCAAATGTCAATGAGACATTCAATCTCCTCATTGCTCCACGTCTCTCCATGGCTCATGGCTGCTGATATTAGCTCTGGCTACCCATGCAGCTCGGCTAATTCCAGTTTTGTTGATTACCCACATGGCCACGTGGCTATGGTAGCTCGTCAAGCATAAAATGGTACATGGTGCCTTGGTTTTTTTCGGCTTGAGGCCAGTTATATTCACACCAGAAGTGAACCGATCCAGAGTCCTTTCAGAATCAGGTTCACTTATTTGGTTTGAATCAGAGTACACATATTTGTATTCACACCTAAAAAAAAAAGTCCGGACTTTCTGGGGAAACAAACTCTGGTCCGGTTGAATTGGACCAAACAAAGTATGTCTAAATACACCCTAAAACACAAAATTCCACATTTCCACTGATGCTCTCTGCACTCAGCTAATGAGAACGTTTGGTGAGCTTGTGCCTTTTACAGTTGCATAGACCCTGCTTACTTTTTTGTCCATGATGTCTTTTCCAGAGTATACACACTTGGAATAAAGCATTTCACACTACGATATATTCAAGTACATAACCAGACATACACTTTATGCCACAATTGCATTTTCAACCTGGCATCTTTATGTCTAAGATGGTTGTAGATGTCACATTTTGCACTTAAGTTTAGTTGTTTTTTTGTTTTAAGTATTTATGAAGTATGTTGAATACTAGTGGTATCTATTTGTACTGTTGATAGTTGAGATTACCATATATAGCAGTTGCTTAGTTTTTTTTTAATAAACTGATAAATTTGCACAATATATTTTCATTTACAATATTGTGATTCGTTTTTTCCCATTTATTTGGATTTTAACTTGCACTCTTTATTGGTCTGCAGCTGGCTCTGTATTTGGCCCTAAAGACTCACCAGCTAGTGTGGTTGGGGGCTTGTCCACCCCCAATCATCACGACCCTTGGAACCGGCTACATGGTGGACCATCTGGGTTCCCTGCCGGTCCCAGCTGGGCTAAAGGGGCTGATAAGAGAGATGACAGGGATCGTGGAAAGGACACTGAGAGAAGAGACATCCCCCACATCAAGGATGAAAAGGACAGGTATGACTTGAGCACTGGTCTTCATACAGATGTTTTTTGTAATGTAATTTATGAAATTCAATTTTAATGTTTACTTTTGCAATAATGCCGTTTTTCTCTGAAATGTTTTTCATGTTCTTTTGACATTCCTTCCTCATTACAAATGCTGTGCCTGTTATGTTTTGTAGAGACAATATGCTGTATGGCCGGCAGCCTGTGAGAATGTCTCCAGTTGGCCCTGCCTTCAAACCCCGCAGTAGCACTCCAGTCTCCCACATTAACGGCCACAGCAGTGCACTGGGTGGAAGCAGTGGGCCTATCGAGGACCTGACACGCAGTTTAAGTAGGGACCGAGATCGGGAGCGAGACAGAGATGGAGACAAGAGACCACTGCCAACAGTGTCTTCAAGGGGGCCTCCCCTTGGCTCTTCATCATTAGTAGCTGACAGGGAAAGACCACGGTCTTCCTCCTCATCTGTGCTTACTACTCCTCCACCTTCCAACCCCTCGGCTCCATCTCCTTTGGACCTGTACCCTCGTTCACTGGCCCCATCAGCACACAGCCACCACAATGAACCCTCACACTCCCAAAGAGAGGGCAACCCACCTGCTTCCTCTGCAGCTTCTGCCACTGTCTCCTCTTTGTCTCAGGGCAAGAAGTCTGACCGGACCACAACACCAGTTTCCAAACCCCCCCTGCTTCTCCCTCCGGTTAAAGTCAAAGAGGAACGTAAGGAGGAGCCAGAGCATATTCCCATCTCACTGCCACCTCCTATAGCCCACAACCACACCTTTGACCGCCCTAACAGCCATCCACACCACCCTAGTTCTGGTACCCCTTCCTCTTCCTCTCTATCACTGACTCCAACTCCTGGTGTTCCAATCCCGCCACCTACTCCAAACCCTTCTTCCCACCAACATCTTTCCCTGCTGGAGCGATCAAGAGCCATTGATGCATATTTGGGGAGTGCAGCGGGTGCTGGAGGATTGATAGTGGGTCCGGGAGCTGAACGTTTTCATCATGGTCCCTCACAAGGACCATCCCAAGGTCCCCACAGCTACACCTGGGACCCCTGGAGGGAGCTGGCTGCTCAGCAGCAGCAGCAGCATCATCATCATCACCACAGAAGAGAGGCCTTGGCACTTCGATCAGATCCTCACCTAGCCCTTCGATCTGATCCGCATCTGGCACGGCTGCTCCAGCATCAGCGTCTCCTGGAGGCAGAGAGGGTTGCAGCAGTAGCAGCTGCAGCAGCAGCGGCTGCACCTCATCATCCTCCAACATCTACCTCTAATCCCTCCGCTTCTGTTGTCCGCCAGGAGTTCAGCCTCATGGCCCATCCTTTTGACCGCCCTCCTCAGCTTGGACCGCCTGGAGGTGGGCTTATTGATGAGGAGCAGCGTGCCCAGATCTTGAGGGAAGACTTTGAGAGGGCACGTTACTTTGGGATGCATCCCCACCTCCCGGCTAGCTCTCACCTCTCAAGCCCCTCTCATGCTGCTACTGCCGCTCACCTGGAACAGCTCCACCCTGGCCTGCTCTCCCATCCACTCCCTCCAGGAGCCTCTGCTGTTTCCCAGCACCATGCAGGCCTCTACTCACGTCTGGGCCCATTAAACCCACATGTTCCCAATGGTATCCTGGCAAAGACCCCTGCGGGTTTGATGGGAGCTCTGACAGTTGGGGCACCTCCCCCTCTCATTCCGTCCGTAACCAGCCGGTCATCCACTCCTCCCCGCAGTTCAAGACTTGGAGGGGCAGCTGAGCTGGCACTGTACAGTGCTCATAAAGATGGAGAGTCCAGATAGTAGTGGGACAACACTGGAGGAGATTAAGGGAAATGTCAGGATCACTGTGCTGCTCTCAACCACCCACCCACCCCCCACCCCACCTCAATAGGGGCATCTGTGTTTGGCTGGAGATGGTAGGGAGGGAAATGCAAGACTCATCAGTGTGATTTCAAAATTATGTCCAATGGTTCTATCAGTGCAATCTAAAGGTACATGGTTTCTGTGCATCCTTGGTGTATTTTTCTTTTATATTGGCTGTTTGTTAATATAGTAATCAACAATGAAAGCTATAAGAAGAGGCAGAGGACAGTTTCTTCATGTCAGGTGAATTATTATCCATGCTCTTAAGCACGCCTTTTTCAGGCAGGTTGGAAATGACTTCAAGAGAGATGTACACTTTGAAAACATTTAAGGGTTCATCCTCTGCTCGGTTAACTCATGGGTTGCTCCTGTAAAGCCCTCTTCTGCATAATCAAATCTGATTAGATGTTGTGGACAAGGGCCCAAGAAATACAGTGATAAAGTGGTGCTTTCTAGTTTTGTTTTTGTCTTTTTGTTATTGTGAAAAGACAGATTACTGAAGAGACCATAAGTTTAGTAAGCATCGTACCTCAGTTTTCTGCTTTACCCAAAAATCTAACCCCAGATCCTCAGCTTCATCACCATGCCTTTGATATGATTTCTTTTGACTTGTTTTTGTTTTCAAATGATGAATGGCGAAATGGACTGTGCTACACTGTGTAAGTAAACACAGTATTTTAGAGCTTCCTGTTACTGTTTCCCAGTCTCCTCTGACTATATGAGCAGGACCAGAATATAGTAGTCTAGAGAAATTGCCTTTGTAATTATTATTCTTAACATTAATTATCTTCTATAATGATAAATATATTCATTGTTATTATGTTATTTGTCATTGTTTCAGGTATCAACCAGTACTCTCTCCCCAGATCGTAACATGTTTTGAGTCACATAAGAGACAAAGCAAAAGGCTTGCTTCACAGAAAACTTTTCAGTGCTTGTGAACATTAAGCCGTATCCATTGCAACCTCTGGCCTCTTCAAGGATCTCATCTATGACTTTATTATAAGAGGCAGGTTTGCCTGTGTGTCATTGGTTGTGTGTGTGTATATCCATCTGGGACTATGGGAGCCTTGTACATTGAACTGTCAAGTTGTTCATCAAGGAAAAAATAAGTTATATACATGGATAAGTGGGACATATGGTGAAAAAAAAAATATAAGGACTTGTGTCAAAGGACAACTAGACAGTGGGTATACTGAGAGGGAAAAGACTGGGTCAATTATTTTAATATGACCATTTTATACCTTTCAAAGCCCTCCCCTAGAGACCACAAAGATTAATTATTAAATGAATCGTTGTTTACTCTGTTGTGTGGGTCTTTTGTTCTGAACCTTTCCTTCATACTATCACATTTTCCACTTAATGAGCAGCTCTACTTTATTGATCTGAATGACTTCATACAAAATTTGACAGAGCTTTTAAGGTTAACACAGTTTATTATTGTAAAATGTGTTAACCTTTAAACCAGTAATTCAGTAATAGAAACATTAAGTACTGTATGTCATTCTCATTGAGAATCAGTAGTGAAAATTAAAGGATGCTGGTGGTATGTAGGAATTTACTCTATTTTTTTCCGCATAAAGGGAAGGAAATAATCTATTCCATGATTAAATCACATAGACGAAATAAAACTACTACAGTAATTAAAACACAACCCACTTGCCTGTGAAGGTGATTTATTTGTGCAGCTTAAAAAAATTACAATCTGGGGGAAAAATCTATTAAACTGAGCTTTAGGTAGACATGATTTACAACGAAGTAATATAAAGATATCTTATGTCTAAACACGTCAAGTATACAAGTATCACATTTTCAAGTGGCGCGCTCTGCCTTATCTCGCGAGATTTCACTGTTCTGTACTTTGTCAGCAGCAGCGATCCTCCACCATTTCGCTGCGTAAAGTCTCCTCCCCGCGACCGCTACATTCTGCGCCGAAACCCAGTCTCTCCCGGTCCGTATTTTAACTTCTTCCTACAGACCTAGTGGTACCTCGTTGGGTACCGGGAGACAGTTTGGATTACTGGCATTACGGATTGAGTACGATTTTACGCGGATGACGGCTCCTTCAACGAGAATTTAGTAAAAGAAAATTGGTCGGAAATTTCAGGTAGGTGGGAACTTAAGATGGCGGCCTTGAGAGGGAGGGGGGCAAGGAGGAAGTAATGGGGGACTTTAAGGGGGTAACGACTAACGAAAGGACACAATAAGATTGCATTTCACTTGGTTGTATCTTCTGAAAGTACTGTTTGGAAATAGACTGACAGTATTGTGGAATATGACAGAGCACTGAAATGCAAAGCCACTACACGGAACATATTTCATTAAAAACGTGTTAAACAAACTTAACGACAATTGAACCAGTATTTTCTACCCGTCACTGCATAAGAGCCAACCGTGGGGTACGGTGCCCCCCTAAATCCCCCATATAATCATTGCAAAATTTATATGGAACTTTGTAACATTATTTTTTTGCTCTTTCATAATTTTGACCAGAAAACAGTGGCTTCCGTTGCCTGTAATTGAATAATTTTAATGCATTTATTTTCGCATAAAGAGATTTGACCCCACGCAGTGACGTCACAAATGATTGTCCCCTTCTGTAGCGCATGCAGAAGCGGGTTTTAATGCGACTTTTCAGTTGTTTTGTCTTACTATGAGTAAACGTATAAAATTTGGCGACATAAACGGGCTTTTTTTGAGCCAAGGCATTACATAACTGCGGGTGGGATGGGGCGCCTGCGCATCCCATGAACGCACCCTACTAACTCTTGTAGCTTGCTAGTTAGCAGGCTTTCCTGTAGTGCCACCCAAGCAGTGTTATTGTAAAAGCTAACGTTAGCTACCCAGCTAACTACCCCAGACAAACCGGCAACGTTTGGCGCTAACGTTAATCACTGAATTGTTTGCCATTTACGTGGAAGACTATTCTAATATTGTGGTTTTAATGCCACAGTCGAAAAAGAATATGAGGACGACATCTATTTGATCTTTTATCTTATTTACGCCGCCGGCGCACGTCTCTTGAATAAAGACACAATTTCCTAAGTGAGATAACGTTATCTACAAGTACCGATGGTTATCACTCTCCACAACGAATAAACGTTATATATAGGTGTCTGAAATGAATGACTGGCGGCCCGCGCTCTTGGTCGCCGGCTGTTAGCTTGAGAGCGCGTGCTGCAGAATTCTTAACATCTTCCTGTGGCGACTGCAGCAAAAGCAACTTGGAGCTAGCCAACGGAGCAGCCTGCTTGTCCTGCTTTTGGGAGTGTGTCTCTTACTGCCTAAAGACGTGAACAACGGCAACAAAATATACCATCCTCAGCTGGCCACCTTGTTGATTAGCCTAGCCATCTGCGTGTTGATGCTGTTCTCGTGACGTGACATGTTACTCACCCCACACATTGTAATATTTTTGTTTACTAATTGGAAAACTAATGAAAATCATCAGGCTTTATTACTGTCGTGCCGAGACATAACCAGTAATATGAACATATTGTAGTGTTGCAACTCTAGTGTTTTGCTATATTATAACTTAAAATACATTTTTGAAGTGGATGGACCATTGTAATAAAGTTACTAACATTCCTTTTTTTTGCCTCTTCAGAATATGTGGAGGGGATCCTAATTTCAGCATCCTGGAAGTAGAAAGCACAGAAGATCTGTGTCTCACACCACAGACAGGTGAGAAATTGTTGCTTTCAGATATTTGCCACTTCATAAAGTGTCAGATAAAAACTGTGACATGCTTAGGTAAATGAAATTTAAAGCTTTGACTTGGTTTGTTTTGTCACATGAAACCCTTTTTGAGATTATTTTTTATGTTAGAAGTAGTGGTGAACCATGGCTATTTTCCTGAAAAACAAAAAACAAGTGAGTCGGATGGCTAGTGGGTGGTGAGAATACCATGTCCTGCATTTTGGGAGAAAAAAAACAGACAGTCTCCCTTAGAGTTTGTACTTGTGCTGAGATTATTTTCTAGCCTTTGTTCATATTTTAGCTTTCAATAAAATATGCATGAGTCAAACACTTTGTTAACCACCTGTTATCCCCCTGCAGGTGCAGTGTGTGGCCGGAGCAGCACAGAGGAACAAAGCTCTGGGGAGGAGGCGGTGCGGCAGCGTGCCTCTCCGGCTGTGGATGTGCTGGGTGGCAACCCCCAGGCTGCACAGAATGTGGCTGGGGTGTCACCTCGGCATGCCCCGCAGCCGGTTGCAGCTGCCCCCCACCCAGTCCCTCCTTTTACCAGTCCGTCCACTGTGCCATTGCTGGAGGGTAAAGACTCTACGTTCCTCAACACGGAGAAAACACCCCCATCCACCTTGCCTGAGACTCTCTCGATCAACGCGAAAGACAACCTTTCAGAAACAGGACCTACTGCGGAGAGTGTTGCCAACATTGCAGGAACCTTGTCAACATCCGAGGACTGTAGTCACTCTCTTGAAATGCAAAGGCTTCCAACACCCCTTTGCCGTCCTGTATCCTCAAACATACAGATCAGCAACACAATGCAAGAGTTGCAATACGGGTCACAAACAAATGAAGAGAAAAGCCACTCAAATAGTCAGACAAACCAGAGTGAACCAACAAAAGAGGTTGATGGACTTGTGGTTTTCACGGGGTCAAAAGAGA
>JAPTMW010000012.1:16710728-16721009 GCA_029822955.1 Ostorhinchus angustatus | reverse complement strand
CACACACACACATACAGTTTGGGGATGTATATTTATTTGCCAATATTTAATAGAAAGAAAGCAAAGAAGTGAAAACATTTTGTGCTGGATTGTGTACAGTCATTTTATTGCACCTTTGCTATATTAGACATGCTATGTTTAATAAATTATCCCACAGTACACAGTCATAAATTCTAAATATAAGAGGTATATGTGTCAGGTGGATTGTTTATCTTCTGCAGAGGCTGCAGGAAAAAACAGGAAGATTTTTTTTCTCCTATTACTGCTTTTGATTTGTTTTTAAATCAAAACACGCTTTCAAGCTTTTATGGCACTGATATTGATCTTTTTTAAGTTAGGATGGTGCTTGTCTTTTTTAGAGCCTGCTGCTGTACAATAACTCATATCTCTAAAGTGACAACAGCCTTTCAAGAACAATGGGGAATCTTATTTGGAGGTTAAAATATATATATTGTTTGTAGAATTTAGGAATGATAAACATGAAGAAAACTAGTGATACATCACATTATATTTTTGCTCATCAGTGACAGTATGTTTCACTATTAAATATCAAGTCAAATCCATTCTGACAACTGTGCTCACTGGAGCATGGGAAAAGACCGGAGAGAGAGAAATGAATCCATATTCCTCTCTAATGATCCCATATTAAACTGGGACAGCTCCAACAGCTAATCTAATTTGCAAGCCTGTCCCATGGGGGGTGGTGATGGTCTTGGTGGAGGTGTGTGTGGGGGGGTTCATACTATAATCAGCCTCAATCAAAAACAGTAAACCATTCTTTGTGAGAATGACAGATTTGATTATGTAATTGTCTTCATTTGATGTGTTTATCAAAACCAACTCATACCACACACATCATACCTGTATATAGACAGATCCAGACACAGACAAGGAGACTTGTACAACCTTACACACACACACACACACACACACACACACACATACACACACACGCATACACGCATACACGCAGACATCAGCCTCCAAGCTGTCTCACAGTGAGGGATGCCCTGACTTCGATGTTTGTCATCCATCCTACACATCCCTGTGGGAAATGAACGCAGTAGAGCAGAGAAAGAAGAAGACAGAACAGTCAGAGGAACCCAGTCAGCCATTGCCTGCACTGGAAAATTGTACTGCCACCCACAAACTCTGCTGAAATAGTAAACAGTAGAAACAGTTTCTCTTATTTTGAACAGATAATTGTGCTATAGATGGGGTCCACTTTTCAACAGCACAATAAGCTGTCAAATATTACCATTTAGCCAAAACTGCCACTCTTTTAGAGCAGACACTCTGTATAAGGTCCACTGAGTATAACTTTATCCTGCTCAATACTGTACATGAATGAATCAAACTCTCCATATTCCATCAAATCACTTATGTGTTGGGCACCAATGTGTTAATCTGGTCACCGCTGCTTCCTCTGAAGATTATTTGATCTCTTTCTTTTTTCAGGGCCCCTTTTTCTACTACCAATACTTTCCTTCTGTACATTATGAACTCATGTAGCCATTTCCATTATGCATTACATGCGCATAGTGATTCGGTATATATGAATAAATGTATTTACCTTGTTCTCACTAGGTGCTTTGAAGTCCTACCTGCGAGAGCTCCCTGAACCATTAATGACATTTGAACTTTACAATGAATGGATCCAAGCTTCAAAGTTTGTAACTTTTCAGCATAATATCAAATATATTCTGTTGTCTGTTTGGTAGTGTCACTGACTATGTTCACATGCACAAAACATTGCAGTTTTTCCCTTATTCTGAAAAGGATAATATTCTTCCTTAGTGGCTTACCTTGCTAAGGAAAATTAAACAGTGTTTGCATAGGAAATATTTCAGTCTGCATGTTGATTTTCAAGAATTTCATAATATTTTAAAGGGGTGTTAATCCTTCTGACTAGAAAAGTGGGATTTTCTTTTGGAAATTCATCTCTTCTTCAGCCTTGCATTACTTGGGCAGTTGTTTCATATAAAGTGCATAGAGCAAACTATTGTAAACACCCCAAATTATGCATGTATTTTTAATGTCATAAAAACCAAATAATGTTAAACTATTTTACATGACTGAATTGCTACACTACATAAATAAGGGCTAATTTAGAATATCCTCTTTATATGACATGTATTGAATTTGCAAAACTGTTGCATGTGGAGTAATAGTGTAATTTTTATGGACTTGTTAATATATACCATGGCTTATATTTCAATATACAGTGTGTGTGATAATATTGTCTATTTTATGCTAAGAGCAGATTATTTTGTGCTTGTAAACATTGTCACGGGGAGTGTTATATATACTCAACCTCTTCAAACACTTTGATATCAAACTTATGTGTCTCTCTGCAGCATCCAAGACCAAGACAAAAGACTGCAGGCTCTTCTCGCCGCCTGTGAGAAACTACCAACAGCCAACGGCAACAACTTTAAGTGAGTCTCCATTTCAGTATTGCGGTTTCTTTTCTTTCCCTGCACATAACCCTCCCTGCGTTCTTCCCTTTCATCTTCACTCCATGTTTCAGGGAAGACTTCTGATTTCATTTTGAGTCACCTTTCTCGTCTCAGTGTTTCTCCAGACTCACAACAGCGGTGACACTACAGTACAGAAAATCCATTCCTGCCATCAGGGTTCTCCTGAGTGGCACCTGCCATAAATAAAAGACTCACCACTGTGTGGAATAGTGCTGAGAAATATGACTTAGCTTAGCTGTTGTTCTATTTGCTGCTGGGTTTAGGTGAGCTGGGGATATGTGTTAAAAGGCTTTTCTTATGATCAAAAGAGAAAAGCAGAGAAAAGGATGAGCGAAATCAAAAGCACAAGATACTGCAGCGCTTGTCAAAATCATCGTTGAATCGCACAAATAGGACGTATTTTTAGACAATCCTCCTCTGAGAAGACCTGTCAGACCTGTCCAGATGATTGCTGCTCACTGGAACGAGCTGCCTGATGTTCACTCAACTGCAGTTCAACCCACGATGAGTCATTCGGCTCAGCTGCTCTCTGAAAGCCACAGAAACCCACTAGCCCATTTTTATGTCTTACAGCCACCATGAAGACTCTGGGAAATAGTAATAATAGTCTTTCTTGTAATAACATGCTTTAGCTTAGTTGTTGATGTAAGGCATGTTGTGAGGAAGCTGTTTGTTCTAACCACAACCACAACATTATATACATTGTGTGTCTATTGTTGGAGAATGACCTGATTTTAAACTAAAGAACTAAAGGTTGGAAAACTGACCTGGATTATAGTACAGCCCAGTATTGTTATGTTATTTCTCACATTTCTCACTTTACGTCTCTTATTTCACATTTATCTTTCAGAAAACAATTGGAAATAAATAGAACCTGGAGAAACAGTCATTTACATTCATTTTATTGCAAGAAACTCAAACTAAGCTAGCTACTGTCTTACGAATGACTGATATTCTTCCCACTAACTCATTAACTGTTTGGTTCTATGAAGTTACCAAGTTGATTTATGTGTGGTTTTTTTTGTAGAAGTGATTTGGTTCTTTTGATATCCCCTGCACAGAAATGTAATGTGACCTTTCATCAATTGCTGTATTCTGTGTATTTAACAACAGGTATTTGATTAAATTCCTGTCCAAACTGACTGAATACCAGGATGTGAATAAGATGACGCCTGGAAATATTGCTATTGTCCTTGGACCAAACCTTCTGTGGACACACAATGAAGGGTAAGTTAGATAAATAGATATATACTTTATTGATCCCTTGACAGGAAATTTTTGGTTACGACAGCAGAAGAGCTGCACGTAACAGTTAAGCTACACATAAGCTACACATTTAGTCACTGAGTTATGTAAAATCAGCATTGCATATGCAAAACTTAATTAGTTCATTGGGTGTTGTGCTTAACAAAGTCATGTACATTTATCCAACTTATTGCACAGCTGCCTACAAATGAATCCATAATTGCTCAAAATAATCTACATTTCACTTGAAAGTAGGGCTGCACGATTAATCAATTTTAAATCAAAATTGGTTTATTTAATTAGGATCATGTTTAAAAAAGGGTAATCATCAAATTGAATTTCATCTCTCTCGTGTCTCGGGGGCATATTTCTCTGGGCTCCTCCTCGTTACTGTGCGAACTGTCTCCACAGTCTTTGGTCTCCACACACCAGTACAAAAATGACGTTTGCTAAGGAGAGTGAGATGTTTGTGGCCAAAAATAGGAAGAGCAAGTTGGTTGTGTGGAATTGGTACAGATTCGAAGTTTCCAATGAAGACCAAACCATTCCTCGCTGCAAACTCTGCCTGAATATGGTATCAGTCAAAGACAGCAGCACAGCCGACTTATTTCAGCATCTCAAACATCATCACACGCCAAAGTGGGTGCAGTGCGTTACATTGCAGGCTGCACACGAAAACAACATGCCGACTTCTGTTGTCTTTTGTTGTTTTACCCAGAAATCGAAATTGAAAATCAGGTTTTTAGGGGAAAAAAATCTGGATTTTATTTTTGACCAAAAGTGTGCAGTTCTACTTGAACATTATTTTCTTGACTTATGCTCCACCCACAGTAACAGTTGTTTTAGAATGTGTATATTTTACTCTGTTTACTTCTGGAACATGGAGGTTAGGTGTTTTATTCTGATAAAAATGGAAACTTTTGGAAATGCTGTTGATCCTGTTTTATTCTGGAGACTGTGATGTAGGGTCGACAGACAAAAATGGTGACTTTTAGAAATGATGATCTCTGCATCAGTACTTAATATCCTCATCAGACACTATGTATTTCCCTGATTTGTTGTTTTTCGCTTTGTTTTTCATGTAATCTTTTGTTGAATGAAATAAGATATCACTCTTGTTGATTCAATATGAACACTGAATTGTGCCCGATTGTCTTGCACAGATAAATTCTGCTTATCATGAAACTATGGACTTCAGTCACAGCAGATCAACTGTTTTTCAAGTAATTTATGTCAATTACTGTTGTCAGCTGCATTATCAGGTCCCTGGTCAAGTCATATGTGTTTGAGGTGTGTTATACTTTTCAGAGATTGTTTCTGAACCTTTTTCCAAGGTGGTACTGTGGGCAGAGATTGTTTTAATTGGTTCATTTTCAAGGATAAACTCCTTTAGTTCAGAGTCCTCTGTTGTAATGAAAACCATATGTTAATAGGGTTAATGTCTGTAGTTCCATATTGCAGGGTAAAAAACATGTTTGGCAGATATTTAGCTTGCAACCTAAAAACCATGTTCCTGGAAACACCTTCATTTTGTCCTGGACAACAGCTACAATGGAAACTGTTATTCTAAAAGCATTCCTCTGCAATGCTCCAGTCAGTGTTCATACATTTTCTAGGTTGTTTCAAATGTGAGAAATCTATTTTTCATGCACTCATGTCATGATTATGTAAGGACCATTAAAGAGCTGGGAATGTTTCTAGGCAGCTCTCATTTCTTTTTCTAATTGTTATCAGAGGGATGACTGCTGGTGGAATTCCTGATGAGTTTAATTCCTCAGAGCTCTATGTGTTACAAGTGGTAAAAACTAGTCTGCGCTGGGATTCACTGCTGCTTTATCCTCCTGACACAGCTGCAGGAGACAAGTCATATCACAGTGGAAGCAAAAAGATGACACAGCAGTTTGGGGAGGTTGAAGGACAACTCTACATTATCTTCATAAATCTTACATATTCTTTATCCCCCCTAACTTTTAATTAGTATTTTAATAACCCATATTTGGAATTGGTTTTAATTTTCTACTTTTAATGCTTCTGTAATATCATGTTAATCACTGTCCCAGTTAAAATTCTTATGAAGCTGTTACCTCCCTACATAAAACTCCGACTCCTTCCTGTCGCCTTCCTCCACAGTAACATCACAGAAATGATGACGACAGTTTCACTGCAGATTGTTGGCATCATCGAGCCGATCATCCAGCATGCCGACTGGTTCTTCCCTGGAGGTGAGGTGGAAAGCTTATCAGACACAAGCTGTCTTATTTTGTTTTGTTATTTAGAGAATGTAACGACACTTTACAAAGGTCAAAGGTTATATCTTTTGCATAGTTACTCTTTGTTTTCTTGGTTTGTTTCTTTCTCTCACCTGACATGTTGTACTTTCTTGTTTCTGTCTTAGAAATCGAATTCAACGTCACAGGAAACTATGGAAGCCCCGTCCACACTAACCACAACGCTAACTACAGTTCGATGCCATCTCCAGACATGGATCAAACAGATCGCAAGCAGAATGATCAGAGCCGACGGCCCCTGAGTGTCGCCACAGACAACATGATGCTGGAGTTTTACAAGAAAGATGGGTAAGAACCAAAAGTCAGGAGCTTGATTTATTAACATCTACATGAGGAGAAACTTTGGCCCTCACCTAAGTCATCTCTCCTAAACCAACCCACTGATTACAGCCTCACTCATGTTGTTCTCCCTCTGAATGAATCGGCAGTTTGTCATCATCAGGGTGGATCGTAACTGACAGCTGAGCTGACAGGTTGGCTTTGCAATATTCCTTGACAAGGCCACTGTGAGGTACATATAGTTTCCACATGACTAGTTTTTGACAGGGTCAGACGTATGATCTAAGGGAATTCCTCATTGAGTTTCCTAGCTTCATGTGAGGCATGAGCTCAGCAAAAAGCTTACTTACTATAAGTTACTATAGAAAGCATACTTGAAAATTCACATAAAGAATTGTCAATTCAGACCTGTCACATGCAGCTTAGTGTGGGGGTGAAGAGAAAAAAGCCAGAAGGGAAGTGAGAAAAAGAAAAAAGAAATAAAGTTGTAATGAGGAATCAGACGATCCTCAAGCTGTGAGGGAGGATTAGTGGAAAAGCAGTCATTCGCTTTCTTTCTTTTCCTCGTCCTCCGTCTGTCTCTGTGTCTCATTCTCTAATGCTTTAATACACCCTTGGTCTTATCAGACCCTGTGGGTAGTCTAAGCACTGCAACCCTGGGGCCAAGAGCAACTCTGCTAATTAAACCTGGATGAGTGTGTACAGAGTCTGATCAATAGAGCTCAGCTTTGAATGGAAACACACTTAGCAGTCTTCAGAACCAGCAGGCTCAGGGAAAGGAAACTTCAGCTCTTTCATCAGAGGTTTTTACTTCTCACGAACAAAGGGTTTTACATTAATTTGTCATTTAACTTGATACTTTTGTTAATATGTTCCTTTAAATATTTTTCTTGTTTAATATGTGTTAATACCTTATTGGTAGCCTCGAAGGAATAGTGAAAGTTATTAATATATTTTCTTTTCTATAAATACATCTTTGAGGTTAGATACATATAGAAGCATAACCGTTTCTACAAAATGCATTATTCTTGCAATGTAAATATACCAAAGAATCCTCCCAAAGCAGCAAGAAGCAAGACACTTTCTATATAGATTATTTTTTTGTTGTGGGAGTCTTGCATCCATTAGGGAATCTTTGACCTAATTATGCCTAAATGGAGCGATAATTTCCACTCTGGTCGTGACATGGTTGAAGCACTTCAGGGAGAGCACATTTCACCCCCCAAATTGCTCTCCTCATTACTCTCAGCATGACTTGCGTCCCTTGCAGCCCCCTGCCAGGCCAGCCTCCCCATCCACTCCACGACTCCTCCATCTTGGCTCCTGTGTTCAAAGTATACCCTGCCAAAGTTCCACTGCAGCTTTGATAATGATGCTGTTATTGAGCGAAGGGAGCCTGCCTTCCTTGATCTTTACTTCTGTCCTCATTGTGCTTGTCTCTGTTTTTAAAAATGCAGCATTAGGAAGATTCAAAGGTACAGTATAGATCCTTTTGCCGTTGTCATCTCATCAGTCTACTCATCCATTGTGTGTCTCAGCTTCACGTTGAAAGGAACTGTCTCTCATTTGTCATGTGTGTTTAATGCCCTGCTCAGGTCGGCCTTCAGTGACAAACTTGGACTCCTGTAGTTCAATGTCTTTACAAGAGTGCGTTGACGTGAACAAAGCAGGTCTTTTTCTCTCTGTTTACATAAGTGGCATCTTTGCAGTTTTTGGCAGTGGACAGACTTGTTCTGCCTCGGAGTACAATGGCCTCTTGTTGCTTCATCCTGGTCAACAACCTGATAATTTTAGTGTTATTTGTTGTACTTAAAGGCAATCGGAGTGCTGGGCTATGTTACCACAAATTTCTATAGCAATATTTTTCAGGATTTTGGTGGTTTTCACAGGATTTGTTTTTTTTTTTGTTTCGTCTTTTTTTTTTTTTTGCATTTGTGAATCTTTTTCTATACAGGTTTGTGTCATATTCTATAGTTTGAGTACAAACTACATAAAACATATTCATTTCATCATGTAGGCTTTAATTACTATAGCATTTACATGTAAAATAATGCAGTATATAAAAGAATCACTATATGAAACAGCTGACTATTTCTAGTGGTAACTGTACCGTTTTGAAAGCAGAAAATAATGGTTGAGTATGTAAGATCTGGGGGAATCTAACTGCAGAAATGGAATAATGTTTTATTCATGTTCTTGGTGTTCAATCACCTGAATTTTTCATTACTTTAAAATAAGTTCTTTACAGTTTCTATTTTCCATTTTTTGACAAGTGGTATCCAGCATCAAATTGCATTACTGTCACCTAATACATTTGAGTGTGGAGTTAATGTCCTAGTAGCTAAAAAGCCCAGGACATAAACTGGAATGAACCACATATGCCCCTTTTCCACTGCATGGTACCAGCTCGACTCGACTTGACTCGACTCTACACGGTTTGGTACAGTGCCGTCCATTTTCCATTGCAATTGGTATAATCTCTGCGTGAATGAGATGGGCGTGGTCAGTGGAGTCAAAACTGTGGATGACATCAAGGTGATGCTGTACTTGTTGCTCGGTCTGTGGCTTTTTGTCACTGAAAAGGTGAAATTAGATAGCCAGAAACAGATGCAAGAAGTGAGACAAAACATGCTAGAAAAACAAAGGAGAGTTATGAAAGCCATATGAAGCTGAAGACCAGCGGATAAGAGCTACCAAGAGATCACGTCTGATGGTAAGCTAATGCCTTATATACAATAGATATCACATTCAACAGTGCAGTCTATGTGGACTGAGCCACAAGTAAAACCATAGAGGCTATCTGAAGATCTTCTCTGCTCTCACTGTTGTCGGTGTATGGTGTTTGCATTTAGACGCAAATGCCTTGTGCATGTATGACGACACTCCCTCTGACCAATCAGTGGCCGGCAGGGAAATTTCAGTGCCAACTCAGCCTGGATAGTATCTCACCAGAGGTGGTATGAAAGAAAAGTGCAGTTACCAGATACGACCCCCAGTGCAAAAGCTCTAAAACAGAGTTGAGTTGAGCCGAGTCATGCTGAAAAGGTGCAGTAGAAAAGGGGCAATACAATGGCTCTAATGAGGGTCTGGCACATTTTACACAGCCACTGTAGGGGAGGGTATTCAACTAGTTGAAATATCATTTTTCATCACTAGATGGCATCAACATATTACACATTGAACCTTTAAAAATTAATAGAACTTTAGAACTTTTACATGGTTTCCGTTTCACACAAAACCCTTATTGTATTCATTGATTAGTTGTAAAGTTATCGTAGTATAACTTAGTAGAAGGGCCCCACAGAGTTCCTATGGTTCCTATGGATATATATATAAAAATCCATGTCATACACAAATATTGGTACACTGGTTCATCCACTGTCACTCAGCACAAGGAAAGACCATACATCATATTGTTCATTTTCATCCAAACTACTTTTGCGTTCCAGTTACCAGAGCGCAAACACTTCACTGACCATGCAGAAGAAAGTGTCATGAATAGAGGAAGATATCGACTAATTGTGTTTGGTCTTGCATGCAAGGATGAGAAAAACAGCCATAAAAGACTGTGTGGGAGGAGTAGAGTGATCCTAGATGCTGATCTGGGGTCAGGTCTTTACTGTGTACTGATAGTGTACATGGAAAACAGGGAAGTTGATCCCTTGTTATAAAGCACGCAGAGGGCAAACCAGCCCGGGGAATCTGTTTGTGGTGTGGAAACCTGATCCCCCCCGAACCACACGTCCTCCCTTGATTTGATTGGCTGTGCATCTTTGTCCCACTGCAGCATGGGTGTCAGGGTGATGGACACTTCTTGGGTGTCACGCAGGGGCTCGTCATCTACACGTAAAACCTCCTCCACGCCACCGAGCGTGCATCCCCCCACCCCACCCACTGACGCTCTCATCCCCGAGCAGCCTGGGGAAGTCTCTGCCTCCCCCTCCCCCACCCCTCCACCCACTAGCAGCGACCGAGCCAGGTAAGGCAGT
>JAPTMW010000012.1:16695247-16710703 GCA_029822955.1 Ostorhinchus angustatus | reverse complement strand
CCCACCCCACCCACTCCACCTCCTACCCGCTGCTCCCCCTCCCCGTCGCGTGTGCTGCGCCCGGCAACTGACACCAGGACAGCTCTGTCTGCTCTTACCTGTTTTTTTATTTTTATTTTTATTTTTTTTGTCTGTGGTACACTGCTGTTTCCCCAGAACACACCATCCTTTTACCTCAGTGTCAACCCCTGTGTTTAACTTCTGATGCAGCATGTAATTTAAAACTTTTCCACTGCTCTTTTAGTTCTTCTTTTAAAGTTTTCATCCTTCACTGTAAAAATGATTTGTTGACTTAACTTGACTCAATCAAGTCATCTTGTTCTTTTGACTGAATTAAGTAATAAGTTAGGGTTCACTGTTGGATTATCATTGGTTCCACATGTATTCAGATACTTTACTCATAGTTGCTGTGGTTAATCCTTTTTTTTAGCGCTTCTGAGGTAAAATGTCATGAAAACCCCTCAGCATACGGCAATTAAAGATGCCTGAGACAACATTTCATCTACTCCTTACCACTCAACTGTTCATTTTTTATTTTTTAGAAAAGAGTAAGATATAAGATGTCTGTTATGTCTTGACATGTTTCAACTGTCGTCTGTGGAAACATCACCTGACGGCTGTGACATATTTCCCTCCAACATGAAATAGACACTATTCTGCTTCTAAATTCCATGTCGACGTGGAAGCTTTCAGAACTCACTTCTTCATAACAGTATGAAACATCATTAAGTCTCCTATGTTTATATTTAGTCTTTTGATTGGAGGAGAGAGCTGCAGCAGGAAAGAGTGTACTTTCATTTCACACCCTCAGTTTCACTGTAAAAGTATTTCTTTGCAATTAAATGTTCAATATTCAAAACCTTACAGTAAAAGTATGAAAGTACTTTGTATTACTACATAGCTATTGCTATATAGCAAATACAAAGTTTTTGCATTACTATGCAGCAGTTATACAAAAAACGTGTTTTTAGATTTCTGCTGCATTAATATACATTTTTTAAATTTACTATAGATGATTTTACTGAAGATATTTAAGGTTGAGCTCATTTTGAACCCTGTAATCCACTACTGGTATTTTAATGTACAGGATCAACATAATTTTTAGACTATCGCCATTATTGAATCATTTAATTCTTTGGAATGTCACATTTATCAACATTCAAAGTCAAGATATTTGGAAAATACCTGGTATTCACTAGATAGAAAGGGGACGAAAAACTGTAATCTGAAAATTAACTAAATATATCAAACAAGTATAGTTGCGTAAAACATACTATATGCGTCTTAGATGGACTGGAGTAGAAGTAAGTTATATTAAATGGAAATACTCATTTCAAGTACCTCAAATGCACTCAAAGTAACAGAATGACTTGACTGTGTCAAGTGTGTCAACAAATCTTGTTTTATGGTGTTGAACTGTAGAGTCATGTGTTGCATTGTACAGGATTCATTTTCTGCCTTGTTGGTGATACTGTATGTCATGTGCAACAGTTGTGGTTATAGGGATTTTCCCTTCTCTTCCGGCTGGGTTTTGTATGAAATATAATGCAGACAAAGTTGAGATCCATAGTTCATCCATAGTTCAGTAGAAACAGGTTGTTTTTGCATGTGCATGACCTCCATGTTTTCTTTTTGCCATTAGTCCAAGCATCATTAACAGCATAACAGTCCATTGTCGCAAGGCACTGCAATGGATAAGGTGATTTACTTCATTTCATTTAATTTTTACGTCAGAATTTTTTTATTACCACCTTATTTGTTTGTTTTTTTTTTTTTTGCTGTTTCCCCTGAAGCTCTTACTTCTTCTTCCTGACACAACATTTAAAATGCACCTGATCCCCTCCCGTCACAGTAAACACACAAATCAGTATTTCCCACTTCGTCTTGTTCCGTTACATTTAATACTAACGAATTCAGCCACTTTAACAGGATTTCAGCTTTGAGGTTGCCCAATTCCCCATGAAACATTCATATTTTTATCATTGCAGCTCGGATGATGCATCTTCCAATTGGTCGGACTCCTGTTATGCCTACCCCTCCCCTGAGGAGGAGAGGCCGCCTCCCCCTTACCCATCTTCGTCCTCTTCTTCTTCCTCTTCCTCTTGCTCTTCCTTTTCGGCCCCTCACCACCATTTCTACACCCGAGCACTTCCGAGTATGCGTCCTGTTGCTCCCAATCCCGATTCTGTGCCTCCTGGCCCATCCCCTCCCCCACGTTGGTCCGGCTGTAGCCCACCCCCACTTTCCTCCCTCTGCCCGTCCCCACAGCCGCTTGATGTCAACTCCAACCCCAAACCCAGTTCCCTGCACCTGCCTAAACAGACTTCCCTGTCCGACGCTCCGCATGCGTCCTTATCTGAAACCAATGGCTCCACCCTTTATATAAAACCCCCGCTCGTTCTTACTCGTCACGATCTTTTCCTGGGCTCCCCTAAACCTCCCAACACCCCCCTGTCTGCTCCCCCTCCATGGGCAGCCTGTGCCTGTAACCGAGAAAGAGGAGCCAAGCTGACTAGGTAAATACAAACCCCTGCTCAAATCCATCGTTCTTCCAACACAACTCAGGCATATGAAGACAAGCCCCACAGGGACAAAGACACATGAAAGAGGAATAATACGAGGAGAAAAAATGGTTGGCTGAGATTGAGCTGCTCCTGACAACGCCACCTTATTTTTCTGTCTTATTTATTTCCGTGCTTTGTGATCCATGCCAGTCATAGAAATCAATGCCCTTTAGGAACTGCACTGTCTACAGCCACCTTTCATTATCAAATCCATCTTTAATTTAATAGCCATGTATGCAATCTATAACTTTCCATGTTGCCAGGATATTCAGGAGACGGTTGCCAGGCAACAAAGGAAATTCAAAGCTTTCACTGAATACCATTATAAAGTGGGCGTTAATGAGTCATACCAGTGGGCCCAGTCAGCCCTGAGTGGTAAGATCAGACCTTTAGTTGAAAAACAACAGACTGCTGAGGTGAAACAACATGGAAAGAAAGATTACTCATCAATTATTTGTATATCATGCTGTTTACATTTGAAGAAAAACCGAAGATGCTCATGTGCATTGCTTCATCTCAGTCTCAATCATCCATCCGTGTCTCATCGGCTTAAATGTGAGAGCAGGCTGATGTCGAGGCGTAGTATAAACTAGTTATATTTTGACCTTCAAGCCCTCTTCCCATTGGCATTCTGGCTGCGCTGCACTGTAAAAGTAAGGAAAATCCATTAAGCCATCAGGGTTTATTTGGGATTTTTGAACTGCTTCTGCTACTCCACAGTATAGACTACATGTCTGTGTGCAACTGTGGTCACTCAGGCAATTTGACATTGAACTATGGGTGCTCTCGTATTTTTTAATATGGCAAGTGATTTACAGAAGCAGGGGTGACATATTAAAGAGGAGTGAGAGGCACAGAACAATTTGTGATTCATATTTGTTTTTCTCCTTCACCCTCTTTCTCTTCTCCACAGTACTCTGAAGAACAAGGAGCTGTCTCCTGTGATTGGACAGAAGGGAATCCAGGGAACATTGCCCTCTAGTGGATCATCTCAGCTTTCAGAGCACAGCCCTCACACCCTGAGGAGAGGTAACCAGACTACAAAATTAAGACATAATTATTGACCATGTGGAGTTTGGAACAGTTTGCAGAAAAATGTATCATTCGAGCCTTAGAAATGTGTAATTTTTTTCACATTTTATTTCTGACCATTTTTGGTTCTGTTGAAAATGACTTCACCTCAATATAATTTCCTAAATTTAAAGGTTTTAGAGGTTACAAGGGCTCTTTCTGTCAGCATTTTAGTTAGATTACTTGTCATACATCTAATTATGTGATTAACAGATTCATAGTCTTTTTATGTTAATTTTATGTCACTAGTACAGTATAAGTCTAACAACAGTGTATTTATGAAAATGTAGTATTTATTATTATGAAGAAGAGACATATATCAGAATTTAACAGTGTAACACAGAAATAAAAATGTGATTGTAGTTACTGCAAATAATTTTGATAAAGCGATTATATTATAATTGTGACAGGTTTATGAAGAGCTTGATTTAACACTGATGAGAATAATGACTCCAATGATCTTTTCTCTCATTTTTAATCTTTTCTACAGCAAAGAAGCTGGCACCAATCCCACCTAAAGGTCCGTATTCCCAGACAGGAGCCATATCAGACCAGTCAACAGGTCAACCGTCTCCTGTCAGCCTGTCGCCCACTCCTCCCAGCACCCCCTCGCCGTACGGCTTCAGTTACCCACAGGGCTATGCCACCATCGGATCCCCGGGACAGATTCAGGCGGCGACCACCCCGTCTCTGTCCTCCCCACCGTCGCTGGCAGGGACTCTGACCAAGGCCAGGCCGACCCCCAAACCACCCCGGCAGAGGCCCAGCCTGCCCCCTCCACAGCCCCCCTCCACTCCTGGCACCAGTCCTCAGCCTCTGGAGCATTCCTCAGGCCTCTTAGATGGTTTGTCGCCAGGGGAAAGCATGTCCACAGGTAAGGTGTTTAAAACAATATTACAACACATTCCTGTAAACACATGCCCCTCCAAACCTCACAGTACTGAATTACAGCTTTCAGGTTATTTCACAACCATTTTCAACTATGAACCAAAGGGTTTAAGGCACCAAACTAGAGATGGAACTGTTTGTTGATCAATTGAACATTGAAAGAACAAAAATGTGTATACTCTACATCCAAGTTACCAGATTGTGTCATATATGTGCCACTGCTACTTGAAAGATAATGCTGTTTTCACTATTGTGGACATAACATTGTAAATGCTAAATGTCAGATTAGGAGGAACAATATGATACTGGAATTAATTTGCAATGTCAATATGAGTCTCCTTCTTTAGTTGAAATGCATTCCACTTTAACTGCCAAAAATATTACAATTGTGTTATGATTTTTGAGGTATGCACCAAACAAACACATTCCTTGGCATCTGAAGAACATGTTTTATAGACCAGGGCATCGCTGAAGCCTCACAGTGTTTGATTTATAATTTATTGTATAACACATTTTATCCAGAAACTATTTTTTAAAAAATGCAGTTTTTGTGACTTTGATATTATGCTTTCACGTATTAGGCAGAGATTTGTTTTATTTTTATACGTGCTGCTATATAGTAGAGTTGCACAAAACATGGTCAGTTTAAGAATGTAGCATGAAAAGGCACTTTACAAAAGATGAACTGTTAGGTGGACATTACTCTACATATTTGATTTATATCCCTTTTCTAATTCTGTTTTGGTGTATTTTCCCCTCTTGTCGACTGTTCTTATTGTCTCACTTACAGCGGTATGAGGCGAGTGATTCAGTGTGATTCTAATTGTGAGAGGGACTTTTAGGGTAAGCAGGAGTTCCTGTGTTAAAGCCTCACCTCCCCACCGCTCCAATCCCTCCGCCATCTTGGCTGAACATCAAGTTAGCTCACATGCTCACAGTAGGGTGAAGTTGCCAGTAGAGGCAGATTTTGAATCAGATTTATCTCTTTCCTTGCTAATAGCCAGTGTCACTTAAGGACAGGAGATACAGAATCTGATTCACTGCTCTATGGCAGCCTCACTCTAGAGCCAGTCTACCTCCATTATGTTTACACCTACATGCAGCGGCTGTTCAGTCCACCTCTAATCTATAATTTTGGCCTTTGCATGGTGGCTGAAACTGATGCATGGCTTAAATGGACCTGTCTAAATGACAGTCCACTCTAAAGAGTCCAGGGCAGATGCTTTTATTATGTTCTGCAAAAGCCTCCAACCTTTCCTACCCTTTGGAATACTACCCATAATGCCCTGCTTTACCTTCCCCCTGCCTTTGACAGTCACTGCACCCACTCCCACTCCACACCACAATGTTGTGCCTCACTGCCCACCCCTGTTCCTCAGTCAGCACACTTCCTGTCTGTGCAGTGTCTAGTGGTCCATCACACTTGTTACACCATGGATGTCATCATTCTCACAGTGAGACCAAAGAAAGTTAATTTTGTTTGAAAATCAGGAATGTGTTCTGTTTTTAACTATATTTACCAGTTTAACAAGCTACTGTGATTTTACTCGTACGGGTTTTGACAGTATTTTACTGATCATGTGTGACGTTAAGTACAAAGGACAATGCATGAATGCCAAAAACTAAAAGCTGTTGGTCATTTCATTCAGAAATGATATGAATATTTGTCATTTCCTCATAGCATCCCCATGCGTCTAGTGTCTAGTAAAACTTTTGTTATAATGCACCTATGAAGCACGATTCAGAAGAGACTATCCCAAAAAGTGGTGTTGTACTACATTATTACTGAACACAGTGCATTATTTGTGTTTCTACTCAATAAGGCTGTATTGTTATAATTAAAAGGCAAAAATGAACAAAAAATTGGTAATGCTTAAAAGAAAAAATGCGGTTACATTTTACTGTAGTAGGTTGGTCTTTGAATGCTTATATATTATACACTTATATATTATATACTGTGTGTATTATATACAGAGTATATAATAGTTTGCACCTACAGTGACCCTCATGCTGTAAATCCACCATCCAGCATCAAGGACACAGTGTATTGTACTTAACACAGACTAAAAGTAATTTTCTCTCTTATTTCCCTCTCCTCATCCTGTCTGCCAGATTCTTTCTGCAACTTGGACATCCCCATCATAAACGTGGAACTGGATGGTATTTTTGACATGCCTCACATCTCACCCTTCAGGAACTCAGTGACACTATTTGATTCAAGCAACAACAAAACGGAGTCGGAGGAAGAGTCGGAGAGCACAGTGTTATGACACCACAAAAAAAAAAACAACCCACGGCTCTACTGCTGCTCTGCCTCACACTCAACCCCCCCAACCTCCCTTGACTCATATATTAACCTTTCACCTCTCGAACAGAAAAATTTCCTCAGCCATCACGCTCTCTGTGGATGTTTTATTTACACCTCATGGGGGTTGACGTCAAAACAAGCCTGGCTTAGAAAATGGTTTGCACCTAAAAGAAATATTCATTCTCACATCTGGATTCTATGAGGTGTTAGTGACTATATGCTGTCAGGGGACCTTTGAGCAGATGTAAAATTTTATGTTGGCTGGTTTGATCCATGGCACATAGATTTTTTAGAATACATGTTACTTTTAATTTAATGTGTTGTATTTTTCTTTTTGCCTTATTTGATTCACTTGCAATATTGCCTTTAAATCACACACAAGACTGGAAACAGGCCGCTGGGAGGAATGAGTGTTTTTTGCTGCTGCTTCATGTGTGAATCATAGAAGGAAGAACAACACAGTAGTGTACATCTGTCCTGCCAATGTGTGGGCCTTGTTTTTCTGTGGATCTCCCTGTGTTGCCATCTCTAGTTCCTCCTTCAGTCCTCAGGGGTGTCCGTCGAAACGCTAAGCACTGGCATGTGGTGGCAACAACCCCTGATGTCTGTCCCACCTGAGCGTTCACTGTGAGTGTGCCAGTATGTCGTTTTGGAAAGTGTGTGTGTGTGCGTGTTATAGTTTGCGTGTGATGTGTACTTGTACTATATAACGTTGCGCTGTTGGTGTTTTTGAGCAAAAACAGGAATGCATGTTTTAGACATTTAGGAAAAGTTACCAGCCAGGTTGCAAAGCAGTTAAATCCCCAAATCACTCTTCTCAACACATTCATAGCATTCAATCAAGACATCAATCACTGAATATTTATTGTTTATATTGTATATTTTCAGAGTATAACATTATAAATGAATCAAATCATATTTTGTATCTACAGCAGAACTATAAAGATACCATTTCCATCTTAGAGAATATAACTGATGCTGTCAGAGTCGTATAAAATATGTGAGATACGTGAATTTTGAAGGATATGAAGTGAAAAGGGAAAAACTTCATGTTAGTGTTCTAAATTATTTTATTTGCAGGTAAAACTGCACAGGATTTTAGATTTTTCAAGTCAGGAGACAGTAGTGGTAGTTTTCTGAGCAAGGGAGTTGAAAGAGCAGAGAGGGCAGGAGTCAGACAATGTTTAACAAGGTGAGTTAACACTCCACTGCCACAGGAGTGTTAACGCAGCTGTTTAGTTTGAAACCTCTGATGTCTTATATTGTTTTGTCATCAAGCTGTATCCCCAGTGGTAAAGGCTACACACCTTTTTTCTAACTGTCTCATTTCCACTCCTCCTCCTTCCCATCGCAGTTTATAGAAATAATGATGCTAATGATACTGCTATTTTAGTCTATATTGGTGAACCAGAGGCAGGTGCAAAGATATGTGTATATGTGTTTATTTTGATGAGAGTATTTCTACAGATATATTTCTGAGTACTTTTTACTAGGTCTAAAGATTGATTTTTTTGTTTTTCCACTACGCATAATTCTCATCTGAGAAAAAAAGTTCAAACATGGGACCAGAATTTAGCTGCTGTCGTATCAGAACCTTAAATCTTCAAAGCTAAAAAGAAGAATACAGAATAATTAGGTAATTACACTGGAGAAACCAGGTTTGTTTATGACAGCAGCAGGTTGTTATTTGCCTTGCGATGGGTTTGTTGTGACCTATCCGGATTTGTAAGACTTTCTTTTGGAGAGAACATCGGTGCATCCACAACACATGGCCTCAAAGTCACTGTGCTGCTCTACCATTCTCTTTTCTTTTAAGTGCGATATTATTCACAAGACTTGTGTAAATATTGACGCGTCTGTACATACATGTTCTGTATATACGGATGGAAGAAATTTAAGTATATACATATATAATATACAGATACTGTATTAAAAATATAAATGATGGACATTATAACATTATACTGTATATATAATATTAAAAGGTTGCTAACCCTAGCACAATATTGCCAGGTTCACATAAAATAACATCCAGTAGACTTTGCACAGTTAACAGACTTTATATGTTACAGTAGATTTTATGGCACTGACTTAGGCTCAAGATTAAATCTAATTTGTAGATTTTTAAAATAAAAAGTGCTGATACTGCTTACATTGCAGACTTACTGATTTTGGAAAGATTAGCCTCTTGAACCCTGGTTTTAGCGCTCAAATTATTACCAGTGTTTATAGACAAATGATGCTTTTCTTTCAAGAACTACTCACACCTAAAACATAATACCCTTTGCTGTGCTACAGTGTTAAACAGAAACAATTCAAGATCATGGTTTTTCCTATTTGCCCACTGTTCAGCGTGACATATTTAGTATTTCTGTAAAACTTGACACATTGTTTCAAATTTAAAATAATTTTTTTTTCCAGTGGCTTCACCAGTGGGTATACCAGGGTTTAAGAGGTTTTAACAGAGATTCTCCAAATGCTTCATCACTGTATATTAAAGATAGACAGCCCCCTCAGTTCCACAACACACACACGCACACAAACACAGATATAATGTAACACTTCCAGGGCAGATCATTTTTACATGCCATCGGTAGCACCCTGACATTAGAAACAAGACAAATATTAGATAATGTAGTTTTACAATTAGCAGGAACATGCAGAAGACCTACAGGATCAACACAAGGTCAACAAGAGAACAGCAACATCACTAATTACATCGTCTTTTGAGCCACGTTTAAATCCGTACAGCATGAAATGCTATCACCAGTGTTTTTAATATTCAAAGAAAAAAAAATAATGCTGATCACAAAACAGTTTTATAAAAGTAATTGTTGCAATTTGGCTGTGCTGAGGTGAATGGTCTGTCCTGTCTTTGTCTGGATTTCTGTGTTACAATGTGCTGCTCTTCGTTTTGTACTAAAGGGTTTAAGATTACGGCTTGTACATAATATTCATCAAACTCAACTTTATTAACAATAACGCTGTCAGGAAGACACAGTCAGCGAGAAACTCCACAGACAGTTTCCAGTATTACAGCTTTTGCAAGCATGCCCTTTGAGCACTAAAATACGAAGGCCTTTTTTTACATGAATAGGTGGAATGTATCGGTGATAGCCAATGTTCACCTCATCGGTTGTGATAAAGACGGATTATGTGTTGTGGACGTAGTTAGAACAGGTGGAGGGATATTTGATAAACAGCGTGTTATGAACAATTTGGAGGGTGGGGGGTATGATTCGACGTTGTCCTGTGTGAAAGTCAGCAGCATGCTTTTTAACCATGCCTATGAAATATGTCTCATCTTTGGTCCTATATAAATGTGCTTGTATTTATTTTTTATAAGAGAAAAAAGCGACCTTTGCAAAGACTAGAATAATTCAGTGCTGCCCTTGACCTTCATCAGACGAACGCCCATCGATTCTGCCAAGAGCTTGTTTGAATCATTCATGATTCAATGTGTTTTCACCACTAATTGCTTTCCTCATGTATCTTCTGTTTCCTTCTGAATAAGTAGAAAAGCACATTCAACTTAAAAGCATGAATGACGTGAATATGACATGGGTCAGAACAATGTTCTTTTAGGTTTTTCTGATCAGAAGACTTGAATTTGATGAAAATTTTCACTGAATTTCTATCAAAATCACAAGAGTTTGTAGATGTCACAGTGGTGCATGCAGCCATTGCAGATATGTCTCATTCATCTTTTTCCCATTGTTTTAAGTTCAAGTAATGGGGGCCAAAATAAAAAGGGAACAAAGAAATTAACTAAGAGATCTTTTTAGACCTAAAGGTTCTTTGTGTCAAACTGTAGTGATGCTGTGGACTCTAAAGATTGGAGTAAAGATGAAATGCCTTTTGTTGGACATGCTTTCTCCTGGTCACCAAGTGGAACACAGTGTGTACTGTAAGATAAAAAATAATCCTCATCAGAATGTTGAAACTATTAAAAATGTTTTATATTACTTGGATTTACTGTGATTTTGTTAAGTCACATTGCATTCCTTTACAACATTACCTTATTGATATGGTTCTTTTTCTTCAGAGATTATTCTTATTTGATATTTTGCAGATGGAATTAACCCATTAAAATGAAAGAACCTACACGCTGGACGAGAACACATGATAATATTTTTTCTTTGTTTCTTTTTAATATTTGCAACAGAAACAAGTTTGTTTGGGTGAAAAAGGTAACAAAGAAAATACAGTGCTACCCTGTTTTGGGTATAGGTGTAAAAAAGTCAGGCTGGTTCACACTCATTTCTTTCTGCTCATGTACACTGTCGCATCCAAGGTGCTTCGGTGAAGGACGAACACATTTCTGCAGACATAAAAAACTTGATTAGATTTTTGATTTGCTTGGTAAATCAAATTCAAAGTGACCATCAGTGACAGCGCTGAAATGTATCTAGCATGCAGTAACACAACAATAACTGAGTCTAGCTAAAATATCAGCTATGAATCTTCAATCACAGTTGCCTCTGTGAAAATGTGGACCCTCATGAACAGAACGGTTCATGCAATTTAATGTGAATAAAAATGTTATGTTGTATCACACAGGTTAGTGAGAATGTGTGACACTGAGCTCTTACCATAAATGCTGAACAACTAGACAGAGGTGAGGCAGCTGCTTCGTTTCATTTGCCCTAAGAAAACAGGATAATGTTGAAGTATTGACAAAATCACACAAGAATAGACACAGAGTTGTAATAGTAGAAGTATACAGGTAATTATATTTTTTGGCAGAGTCAGATTACATTTCTTCATGTCCTTACTCTACAGTGAAAACCACAAATCTCCAAATATGATGATTTTGAATGTTTGTGATAAAGAGGAGGATTAAGTATTCCTTTTTTGGGGAACTGCTTCTTAAGCAACATTAGCTCCTTAAACTTCTTTTTCATCTGAGCTCATGATAAATTGACTATTTTAGAGATGTGTGGTTCTCAAAGGACGGTGAACCGAGTATTATTCTCTTACAGAACATTCCACATTGAATAAAAAAAAAAAAAATAGAGTTAAAACCTTATGTACAACAGTAAAATGCAAAATACACATGAATGTAACAGTGATATTAAGCCAAAACCATAACAGTGACAGAAACCGTTTTACTGCACAGTGATGCTTTAATTACATTTTGCTGATAAGACGTTTAAGGTTCTGGTCATAAGGTCATATCAGTCCAAACATATTCATCAGGTTCTGGCTTAATTTTACCTACTTCCAAAGTGCACAGAGAAAGATATAAATTTACAACAGGTCAAGAACTGCATCTGCACTTGTCATATAGAATAATTTTTGTATATTTATTGGACACCCCTGCAATGAACTGGCAACACATCCAGGGTGGACCCGCCTCCGCCCATAAGTAGCTGGGATAGGCTCCAGCGACCCTAGTGAGGATAAAGCAGGTTCAGCAGATGAATGAATGAAAGAATGAATTTATTGGACCCTCCCCATGTCCCTCTGCAAACATGGTACAGTGATTGACCAAGAGCATTCATTTGCATTCATTTGCCCAACCCATCTTTGTGAATACCCTATTGGTCAAGATTTTTTTCTTTTTTTTAGTTTTTAAATGTAGCTGGTTGTGCATTTCCTGACCTCCCCGTGTCTAAATTTAGAGTGAAATCAAATTGTTCCATTTGAAAAGTGCTGCTGCAGTTCTTGACCTGTTGTAAACATATTCATCCTAAATCTGTCCTCTAAAAGGAGTCTTTCCTTACCAAAGTTCATACTGATGTGTAAAGGTGAGTCGTATGACTTCAGGTACTGCTGCAGTGTCTGGAGCTCTTCTCGAATTAGCAGCTCAGCCAGAATCTTCTGAGAGATGATCAGTTCCGGGCTTTCATCCAGCACTGACCCAGGAAGAACCTGAAGAGCAATATGACAAAATATATTCATTTTAGTTATCAAGTTTATTTTATTTTACCAGGAAAGACAAGAGTGCGGTCAGTTATTAGCAGTAGCACAATCATCCAGACAGAGGTGGGTAATCCCAGCTCCATGGAGTAAAAGTCCTGCTATGTATTGATTCTACCTGTTCTCTTAACACAGGTGATTCCACTATTTATTCATCTACCTGGATGAGCAGTTGTGCTCATCAAAATGGGCTGGTTCAGTGATTGGTTGGAACAAATACATGGCAGGACTTTACTCTTTGGAGCTGGGATTACCCACCTCTGCATCCAAGTTACAGACATGGAAGCAGCCAGGCATACATAATAAGTACAGTAGATTAACATACCTTCTTTGATACTTCCATATGCTCAACCACATTCTTCAGACCTGACAGGACGGTGCAAACTAAAGACTCTGTGGGCTCCTCCTCCTCTTCCTCAAATTGCTTGGCCTTAGACCCAAGGTCATCTTTAACTTCATTCAGCACCTCATGATAATAATAATAATAGCAATAAATGCTCTTCATACAGCACCTTCCAAACCATGATCACATGCTTTAATGTAATGATTCATCTTAAAAACAGAATACATTAACATTCAATCAATGTGAAGCACTTTGGGCTACAATTTCTGTATGAAAGGTGCTATACAAATAAAGTTTATTATTATATTATTATTATATGGATAAGTCTTAGGACACCTTTAACTAAAGAGGAATACATATGATTTACATGACAGGAAATTTTAAAAATCTGAACTAAACAGCAGGTAAAAGTCCATATTTAGTGTAGTGTGACGTCCATTTGCACGTGTTGAATTGTCATTGTATTTATGTTTTCTTAAGTTATCTTATGGCACATTATACCAAGCTTTCATCAAACCTTTCAATAGTTCTTGTTTAGACCTGGGCTGACAAGATGATCCCATACAACTTCTATAATATGGTTGTTTTAATGCTGTTTATATATTTCTGTTTTATTTCAGATGTCCTACTGTTGATGCAGAGATGTATGCTTTTGTATAAACTTATAAACAAACTAAAAATAAGCTAAAACCATAAAACGTCATCACATAATAGACAAGGGCAGTAAAACAGTATCAGAAAACATCAATAAAGTCACCAAAAAGCAAATGGATTAAATCACAAAGCATGATTTTCCTCAATTAACGAAAAATATATCATACTAATTGTACTTTTACTACTAAATACACACTGCAAACCTTGTAACTCCACTGTTGAAACAGCCTGTTGGGAGGATCATGTGCCATGAACAGAATCTTACAAGCTTCCACCATTGGACTAGAAATAAAGATGGACAGATTCTGATACATAAATAATGAAAACGTCATAGAATGTAACATTAGATGTGACAGTATATTTACGTGCACTTGAAACCTGCAGTATTACCAGTCTGACTGTTGTTGCAAGTCATTAAGGTCTCTCAAAACAGAAACAATAAGCTCCCTGGACGACTGTGAAGAAAACCCCAGAGCAAACATTAAAGTACAAGCTCTCACATGATGATCTAGTACAAGTGATAGATGCTGTGAGTAGAATTTGCAGTTAAACTCACCTCAATGACATGAAGCAGGCAGGATGGGTAAATTAAAAGCAGGCCTGTCATATTGTCCCATATATACTTCCTGCTCAGCTGAAAGTTTAGTTTTTCATAATGAGCTGTATGAGGAAAAAAGCAAGTGTCTCATTGCTAGACAGAATAAAAAAATAGAATAACCCAATATGCAAATGCAGTGCTGTTGTCTAAACCTGCTATTCCTGGTGCTTTTTCATGGTGCAGCCTTTTGGGTTTATTGTTGTGGGAGAATTCTTAAAATAGCAACCACTAAAAACTCATATAAAGAGACCCTGGAGATCATTCCTGGAGAAGGTGTGAAAGCTGTAAACAATCTGAAACAAGGGAAAAAACCAGCCAGCTTTTAACTTTGCTGACAGCACCTATGAACTGAAGAATTGGAGGCCTATTAAAATGAACTTTAAGAGAAGATATGTGTTCTGATGGTGTTTTGTAGAGTGATGATGAGTTCAAATGCACTCTGGTAACTTATGGCTGACCTCCCAGCTCTGTCCTGTCAGCGAGATCACGGGGGAGCCGAGCGATCACTATCAGCCGCTGGAGCAGGATCTTCTGCACAGACACAGAATAAAAGGATTAGATCACCTGCAGAGTACACAAAGAACACTGCATCAGGGTTTTATAGTCACATAGACCTGCATATTTATTCTAGGCTACATTTCTGCAGATTTTTTTTTAACATGAAGCAGAGTTTGTTTGCAGCATTGCTACAAAAAGTAATCATCCTTAGGTAGGTTGGGATAGAGTTTTCATTAGGGATCAGTACTATCACTGTGTGTGACAAATGTAAATGCAAATCAGTCAACAAAAGAAAATGTAAACCTCTCGATTTTTTCCCCCATATACACTTGATTTAGATCCATACAAACCACATCTTCTGCTTTTGTCTTCTTCTTTGATGCCATAAGCTGGTGAAATAAACTAGTCCCATAATTTTCCAATGTCCTGTCTTCTTCTGCCAAGGCCTGATTTTTCTGTATATTGTTTTCCTCCATCTGTCTTTCTCTGTGTCTGTTTTCCTCTGAGTGACTGGAGCTGTTTGCTCTGGTGTTTATTAAAGCCTATATCCTAGAAACCTATTGTTCCACAGATGATGCTATAAAAGGCTGTTGCAATTACTGTTACACAA
>JAPTMW010000012.1:16593347-16606703 GCA_029822955.1 Ostorhinchus angustatus | reverse complement strand
ATGGAACAAGTGAAAATTATCTTGGTAAGATTTCTTGCAATAAGATTTTCAAGATCTATTGTCTAAAAATAAGTTCTGTATATCTCACTGAAAAGTTACTCTTTAGGTGTTTATGTCTTATTTTAAGTGTGATGGGATATTTTGACTAGAAATGAGAAAAATACACTTGGTAAGATTTGGATTATTGCAGTGTAAAATAACCAGAGGAACCATAACAGAAGACATATCATTCCTAGAAGAACAAGTGCTTTTAGATAATCCACTTACTCAATCATACTGTCCAAAGAATGGAATTAAGCACCTACCATTATTTTATTTGTCAGCTGAAGTTGTGTTTTTTAAAGAAACGTGTATACTGTACCTGCGTCCTGGAGCTGAGGAGAGTACAGCAGGATCTGAAATCTAACATTTGGAAGTTTAAGGACAGTTACAGGAGGAAATTAGAGCAGCGCCTGGAGAACAACAATGCCCATGACATGAAGAGAGGACTGATACACATCTCAGGCCACGGGAAAAATTGTGAAGGACATGCTATCAGTGGAGATGAAAGGAGCTGAATTTGCATTTCAACAGGTTTGACTCCGTCCCCACTCCAACCCCCTCCCATTCATATCCCTATTCACATTTCTCCAGAACAGCAGCCTCCCCCCTGCTGATACCATCGCCACCTCAGCTGCCCACACAGCTCTTTACGCTCCTCCTCTCTGCTCTGAAGGAGCACGTCCAATCACTTCCCACCTGCCTCTCATTCACTATGGACCAGAAGGAGAGGGAGCTCAGGAGAAAGGCCAGAAAAGCCACAGGTCCAGGCGGCATCAGCTCCAGGCTGCTCAGGGAGTGTGCAGACCAGCTCAGTGAGCTGGTTCTGGATCTGTTCAACCTGAGCCTCAGTCTGGAGAGAGTTCCCGTCCTGTGGAAGACCTCCTGTGTGGCTCCTAAAAAAGCCCACACCAGTGAGTTGAACCACCACAGACCCGTGAATATAGGGGTTGAACATTGAGATAGTGGACTCCATTAACCCATAAGAACCCAATCTGACTTTTGTGGCAGTTCCCAAATGTATTTTTCTATACATTTAACCTTTCCTAAGTGGTTTATCATCATTTATCATAATATTGTCTTCTGAAATTTGTATTTTTTCAAGCAAAAATCGTCTATTTTCCCATGTTTAATTGACTGATCAAGAAGATTTTCACAAAAGCTCAGAGTAAAGTCAAAGCTTATTGTAGCAAAACAGAAAAAAACTGAAGAAAAGGTGACTTTTTCAGTAAAATATAGCATTAATTGGACATAAACCCCAGTGTGTCCATCCACTGCCATTTATCGAACTCCTTTGGTTTTGCTGGTGAATCAATGTTGTAGAAGATGACTGTGGTTTCACGGTAACTACGGAGCCTCTGAACGTCCAAACGGGTCATATCTGATGACCATGGAAAGACGACAAACTGCATTTTATACCAATTATTTACATGCACTGACAGGATTAGTGGATCAACAGCTTAGATCAGTAGATGCTTTTGGTTGATGTTTGGGTGTTAATGGGTAAGGACCTGGGTGTTCACCTCAATAATGGACTGGACTGATAACAGAAGGGCCTGAGTCGCCTTCACCTGCTGAGGAGACTGAGGTCCTTTGGAATGGGCAGGGCTCTTCTTCTGACTTTTTATGACACTGTGGTGGCCTCTGAAACACTCTCTGGTGTCATGTGCGCGGGAGCGGGTGTATGGGCAGAGACAGAACGAGACTAAATAAACTGCTTAATAGAACCGGCTCTGTCTTAGGCTGCCTGCTGGACTCCATCAAGGTGGTGGACAGAAGAATGTTGGTCAAGCTGACATCCACCATGGACCCCTCCCACCCCCTACATGACACTGTGGAGGCCTGGAACAGCTCCTTCACAACTAAACTCCAAAGAAGAAGTGATACAGGCCATTCCCTCTCACAGCAATCAGACTTTAGAACAGTTCACAGTAAATCCCCCCATATCAGTTTTTTAATCATGTGCAATTATATTGTAAATACATAAATAATATGTATGTACAGAGAAAGTAATTGAAATTGCAGATACTCTTCTATAGTTCCTGTTTCTACTCTGAAATGTTCTGCCTATCTTCTGCATCGTTTTTTGTATTTTTGCTGCTTTAAACAATGCAAATTTCCAACAGTGGGATCCATAAAGGCTTAAAGTCAAAGTCATATAAATACAGATAAAACAATAAATAGTCATGGAACAACATCTTAAAACACAGACACATTTTATGATTAAAAACCAGACTGGGTTTTGTTAAAATTGTTACATGTAAAGAAACAACATTGGTAGACAAAATCCAAAAATATAAAATAAATAAAAGTGAACAAACAATCAGACAAAATGGTTCCAAACATTTCTCCACAGTCTCCATTGACAATATTCACATTTGACATCAATACTGTTGATAAATGAAGACAAAATAACTGTTAATAGATGACTTTTTTTTTTTTCAATACATCTAAATGAGTGTACAAGTGTGCATGTTCACAAATGCATGCAGGTGTTTACAGATTAACTGGCAAAATGATCCGTGGATCAAAAAAAAATAAATTCATTTGTTTTGCGTATAGATCTGTAGGTGGATTTTTATAAAACCCGGGTAAGGGGCTCTGAAATGATCGGTTGGTTAATTTGGTTAAGTTGTGTTCAAAGTTTGCCATTTCTTATATGACAAGGTACAAAAAACAACAAAGAAACAGACCTTGTGATTGGATAATATGTCTAGTTGTAGACCAACTGTTCCACACAAGAAATCTACACCTACCACAGAGCCATGCCTTTCCTCTGCTCCCCCACCATGCATCACATACACTTTGCACTAACACAGAGGTCAGACAAATTCCAGTACACAACATCATAATCTCTAGAACAATGCATGCTCTCATGTTTTCACGTGCCAAAACAGATATATTTTTTTGCAGATTTGTTAACATTGCACATTTCAGTAGACTAAAGAGTGCAGGAGAAAAGTAAAAACAAAGGGTCGCCTTTTGTTTTTATAAGCTAGGTGATAAATAAGATCAAACTGGGCTCACAAAGGTGATATATAAGTGCTCTGAAGGTGTTTTACAAATGTCAGAAACATGGGATCATCTCAGGCCGCTTGCCTTGAAACAAACATGCAACTCAAGAACATAAAGCCATGGTGAGAGTAGTCAAACCCAAGTGCACTGCTGGAGTTTTACTAAGATAAAAGCAGAGGGTAGAACATTTTGAGTCTCCAGGAGTGTCAGGTGTATTCAGTTCAAAAGAAACATTGGCACAGAGGAAGCAGCTGGTAAGGTCAGCAATATTTTTGTAATTAAAAAAAAAACAATAAAGAAAAAAACTACATGGTGAGCAATGGACTCGTTTGGCTTGCCTCACACTGAAACACTAACAACAGAAACCAAGCTAAAGACCGCATTTATATATTATACCTCAGGTGGGTGCCTCGTGGCTTTTTTAAGGTATGAGAGGCACCGTATGATAGAAGGGAGAACAACTGTGCACAACACAGGTCAAAGGCACAACACTGGACACAGACGAAGGGAAACAACACCCAAGGTGCTTTGAAAAGGCCCAGAGACAAGGGAGAAAAGCACTCTCCTCAATGAGACGTTTGGGCATTTTTAGCAGCACACAGTCTGCTCACGGCTCTGATTAGTAGAAGAAAACTGCACAACACACACTCAAGAAGAACAAAAATAGAAGTCACATCAAAATTTGAGCTCTGAGGCCTGACTGAACACGGCCAGGGAGCATGACAACAACAAAGGTAAAGGTTAATTTTTTTTTTCTTCTTCGTCTAATTCTTGAAACGCATTCTTTTTGTTCATGCTGATATAACATAATTGCATCAAATATATTTTTTTATACAAAGGATGGTTTATCAAAGTGTTCAATGCCAGTGATAGGTGTTGATGATATCACATAAAGATTGGATGCTCCTTTGCTTTTGGGAGCAAAATGATTAATTCCACAGTCAGAATGTGAGTAAGAGTTCAATCTGCACAATGGGTGACATGAAGTTTCAATTCTCCATCTGATATGTGTAAATATGGCTCAAACCCACATTAAGTTGCCTCTAAAAACTGCACTTAAATTTATAACAACATTATATTCACAATCATCCATTTTAGAAAGATTTAGCTATTACAAGGATACATTGCAAATGGTTTAATTCTGCACATTAGAGCAAGAGGCTGATAATTTTTGTCTGCATAGAACTGATTAAATTCTGCAGCAACAAAGAACTGGAAATAACTGTTTATATATGCATGTCACATAATGCTATAATGTTGCTATAAATATAATAACAGCCGATAACATAGATAGAAGGCAACTTAATGGTAAGTATATTCTGAGAGAAATATACTTCAGCCAAGTATCTATCTGTTGGCACAGAAAACAAAAATCTCACATAACATCTGGGATAAAAGTCTTCCCTCCCTTTCAGTTTCCACTGAAGCTCAGAGTACTGAGACACCCATCTGGAGATGTTCACTTTTGTAACTTTTTGTGATAATGTAGGCTCAGGTATATCAGGGCGATAAGCATGAGGAGCACAGTTTAGCTTGTGCCACAGTTGCTACAAGTGCTACAAAAGACAACACAATCATTTGGGCGTGTGCTGTGTTAAGTTGAGAGCTGGCAACAGAGGCAGCTGCGAAGGGAGTGGAAGAAGACATGAGCGTTAGCACAAGGCCGGGGAGAGAAGGGTGCTTCAGGTTTTTGTTTTGAGGCAGCATACAGACTGGCCACAGTCCGACGACTTCCCTGGACAAAACGGCAATAACTATAGTTTTCCTTGTCCCTAATTACAATTTTAAGATATGCAAGAGACCAAAGTAGGATAGTTAAAGAGAAAAATGATTAAGGATATCTGAAGTTTTTGAGGATCACTACAGAAAACGTGCAGTTGAAAGATCTTGAGGATTTCTGATATTTCAGTCATGGATAGAAAGCAGAGAGGCACTGCATACACATCCTCACACCCTCACCACTGGGTGAAAAACCATCAGGAAAACAGGTTATTAAAACTGGTATTTTCTGTCATTTAAATAGACTCACTCACCGTTATATGTAAATATATGACTACTATGATACAGAAATCAACAATTACACCATTTGCATTCATTTTTTTCATATAATTTCATCATGTAGCCTATATAGATTTATATAGATTCCTCACATGCCTTGACAAATTGTACACAGGTGTAGTTTAGTCTTTTAGAGTCATTTGTTTACATTTGCACTGAAATACCAAGATAACGGCTGTGGGGGGAGGAGGGGGGGGACTCCTTCAAATTGAAGCTCCAAGAAAGCAGGGGTGACGCTTCAAGATTTCCCAGCAGCACCACCTCTGGGGTGAACCAAGCCAGGGCGTCTCACAAAAATAGGAGTGGACAAAGAGCTGGCTCAAACAGAGCGATGTGACTCTGCAGCATGCTCCGCCTCTGGACGTCCTGGCCTCTTGAGTTCAGTTTTTCTTGTAGCGTGACCACCAGCTGAGGAGTCCGGGAGGGCGTACAGAGAAGAGCATGGTGCGCTGGGGCCCACGCTCATTCCATTATTGGATTCAGGTAACGAAAGAGGCTCAGTCAGTGAAGTTGTTGTCTTTCCTTTATGTCCTTTAAGAGTCCTGAGGAGATTTCTGCTTAGTTAATGTAGCCAAACATATGAGAGAGAAGTAGCATCCTTTCCGATAAAAGTGCGGTGATGATGATAAGGATGATGATGATGATTTATCGTAGCTCTGTGCGTCCTTCCACTGACAAAAACAAGGGGCTACAACTAGCACCGTAGCCTGACCTGCCATGACACTGACCATAATAGCTGCAATGAGGAACACCACTCACTTGTAATCTCTTTTCAACTCCCCCTGAATCGGTCCGCAGCCTGTGACGGAGGAGAAGAAATCAGAATACAAGTGATGGTTGTGTTGCAGCACAGGAGGAAGGAGGCGTCAGGGGAGCCCCCGCTGTGGAAAGGCACACCAGAGGAGGGGAGGGGTGGATGATGATGGCGGTTGATGATGGAGTCGGGGGGGTAAACTCATTGAGAAAATGTTCATGTGGTTGTTTTGTTTTTGTTGATAAAGTGTTATTTAGCTCAGGGTCTGGTGTCTTTACATCCGCGAGCCTCGCTCTTGAAGGATCTGTGAGGAAACAGAGAGAAGGAGTCAGATATTCTTCGCATTTCCAACCTGCAGTCAGTCAAGGTTTTTTTTACGTTCGCTCACCTTAGCCTTCTCAGTGGGCTCGATGACAATGCCATTGGTGGAGTTGTTGAGTTCCCGGGAAACTACGCATAGAAACTCGGCCTGGTCCTCGTTGCCATAGTTATATGAGGAGCCAATACTTATGAGCTGAAGAAGCACAGAAGACACAGCAAAAGACATGGAATCACAAGATTGCCTCCACATAATACACATTAAAGTCATGAAATTTTTATGCATTTCAAGAGTGGAGCGCAGAATCTGAGCAACCATAAATCTATATTCAGCGTACAGAAAAACTGCTCTTAACGAATAAGTAGACATGAGTAAAAGGAACGACCAAAAAAATATTCAAATATATTTGACAGTACAAATTTGCTTTATAGTAGGGTTCGGTAATGTGACAATATACTGAGCTATTAACTGAATTGTAACCAAAATCAAAAATAAGGCAGCATTCAAAACATGGGAGTAACATTTTTTCCAATGTAGGTATAATATTTTGCCACATACCATCAAAAACTTAACATTGTAAGCTGATAAAGCATGTTGATCATATGTAGAGAACATAAAGGTTTGGCAAGGATTCCAGGAGAAATCAAATAATTGTTATTAAGGAATTGCTTTTTAAAGTTAAAGGATCAGGTCGACATCCCTTCATCTAAACCGAAATATCAATAATGAAAAAAGATGAACTACAAGAATTTCAGTATATCAACAAATGTTCAAAATGCTTTCAACACTTTTTCAGACTTAACATATGCAGTGCTTCGGCAGAAACAGTTCCATTAACATTAATTCTACATCTCTGTGACTTAAAACATAAAAATCCCCCCACCCTGTGTAAAAATTAATCAACACACCCTTTTGACCGATCCATTATTAGTGCACTTTACTATTTTTCTTTTTTGTCAGTGACAAATACTGTCCATGCTAATAAAGAGTGAAATAATCTGTATTTACATTTAAAATGACCCCTCTAATACCTCTGGGAATATTTTAATCTAATGATAATATGCATCTCTGGACAGTACTGTACAGATAAATAGGATTCAACGAAAATATTATCCATACATATTCTCTAACGATGTTTCATAAAATTAATTATTTTAATGTAATATAGAAGTAAATTATGTGCATTACTTTGTTTTTGGTCCACATCACCTTTATTTATTTCAATGTGGAAGATTCATTTTCCTTCAGGTGATGAATATCTCAAGCTTCATTTGCATAACAAAAATGTACTGAGGTACGCTAGAGGCTTCTGTCAGATCTAAATGTTGAAACAGCAGCTCTGAAATAACTAAAGCATAAACTAAAACATGACATCAGAAAAAAAGCCCCAGCTTTCTGCACCTGCTCAAACTTCCAACCGTCTGACATGGTTGAGACCATCTGTGTGAGTTCCTCCTCTTGGCACTGTAGCACTCGATAAACATGCTTCACAGGCCCCTGGGGGACAGGACAAAGGCACACAGAGTATGTTACTGAGGGAACACAGCATTAATTATATGCACACACACATTTTTACTAGTACAAAAAAGGATCTTTAAAGACTTATCTGAATCTACCTGAGATGTCCGGTTCTCATTATCCCGTATCCTCTCTTTAACCAGCCTAACCAGCGAAGCTATGTTATAGAACTCAGCTTCCTCAAGAACACCTGACACAGGAGAAATGTCATTAAACAGTGCATTCAAGCAATATTAAACTGTAAGTAATACAAGTTTAAATATGTGGTTTACAAATTGTAGCACTGCAAACCAGCTATATCCTGACAAAGGAAAATATAGAAGGTGTGACTCAGTTCTTACCTTCCTCAGCCAGATTTTTATCCATGATCAGCTTCCCATGCCGAAGGTAATTCAGTATGGGTCCAAAGTATGTGGGATCCCTGTCGATCAGGTAGGCTCCTGTCTCATCCTTCAAAAACGCAAAAGAGTTGGCGTGTATTGTTATTTTATCACATTGAAGATAAATGAAGAGTGCAATAACAGTGAATAACAATAACAATAGCAATGATAGTGACTAACACCAAGGTGGAAATCATGGAAAGAAAAAGCATGAATTTACAGCAGCTGAATGAATAATGACCACTGCTGGTCTATAGGAGCAAGTCATTTAATATCTTGTAGGCAAAGCGATAGGGAATGAGTGTTATTTCAACAACTACCACACATAAAAGCACAGCTTGAAGCCAACTTTTATCTCTAAAAAGGCATCCAAATTTTTACTTGCCAGTTTAAACTACAACAGCCACACTTCTAACATGAAAAGCTGCTATATTAATCTTTTTTTCTATGTACATCGGGTACTATGTTTCTAAGATAAGGCTTCTGGCTACAGTTTTGATAAGTGATATCTTACCATTAAGGAAAGATGGAAAACAGTGGCTCCAACTTCTCAAACGAAAGCATTTGTTGAAATTCTGTTAAATCTTATGGTTAAATACATGTATATTTGAGTTGTTGTACAGCATATAAAAACATCTGCTTGGACTGAGATGAATTGTGATGCAAATACAAAAAATAATTGTTTATATTGAAAGTAAATTGACAGATGGGCCCTTTTGTTGAAAGCAGTGTCTCAAAATGATGTGGAGAAGCTTAAGGTCTATATCATCCTGGCTTTTCCAGTTTTTCTATTATATTAACAAACTTACTAATATCTACAATTAACTAGGGCGTTAGGTCCCCTGGGAATCTGAGACCCTGGGGCCTTTCCTCGGTTATTCATTCATCTCTGATCATTTTGACGGTATTAACCTGGCACTGAAGCCACCTGCTGTGACTTTTACTCACTTTGTCAGAGTCCAGGTCGGGGTCTTCTTGACACAGTCGGTACAGGAATGATTTGGGGTCTCTGCACAATGTTTGCTTGGTCGTGATGAAGTAGGTACCGCCGACGTTGAGGCGAACCCAGCGTGATCCCGGCTTGTCCACCGGTTCGGATGGGGAGCTGGGGTTGCTCTTCACCGGGAACCCAAACACTGAGCGGCCGCTGCTGCTGCTGGACACCCCGGGACTGAGCTGGTTGCTCCGCGGCGGAACCATCAGGGTGGGCGAAGCCAAGCGCACAGAGCCTCTGACATCCCGGTGCTCGGTCTGCTCTATGGTGCCAGTTCCGCTCGGTTCCACAACATGCAGTTCAGCCATGTTTTCTTCGTCTAAAAACCGATTAGCTAACGATACGCTGCAGGGCAACAATTTCTCTCAGCCGATTTGTAAACAGAGCNNNGCTATTTTTCTCCGACGGGGAGGCTGGCATCAGGGCGTTGCTGCTCACACTCGACCGCTTCCAGCTATCCAGCCAAAGATTAATGCAAAAATGTGACTATTAGTGTATATTCGACGTAAGCAGCATCGCGTTTAATCGTTTCTCCATAAGATAAATTGCTCATTCTTGTCTATTCAAACGTTAATCAGAGAAAGGCAATTCTTCCGGGTTGTAACGTGATTAATGTTTACTTCCGCTATGTCATCGTTTTTCAAAATAAAAGCCAATATAGATTTTCCGGGGAAATAATGTAGATTTTCGGTTGTCACGTCATACATAAAAATGTCAATTTGTAAAATGAATAACACAGATAACATTTCCTCCCTATTTTTTTTTATCCCAAGCCTTAGGGGAATTATTCTATCATAGTATATATGTGCATATTTACGCGTGCACATTTTTATGATACAGAGCAAACTGCCCTAAATTATCAGGTTCACACAGTGGTTCTGTATTACTCTTCCTCTTTATAAACTTTATCCTTATCTTGAGTCATAGTTTGTATTTTAGCTGCATTTTAGCACCTTTTCCACACATTTTATGTCAATATTTGTCTGTTTTCTTTGTGTTGCTTCCTTATCGATACAGATATGTAAAGTGAATATATATTATTATTCTATTCTCTCTGTTAAAAGTGTATCATACGGAAGAGGATTAGAGCCACTGGAAAAATAAGGCCATATATATATGTATATATATATGACTGTTATCTCAGAATAACTATATATTCAACCTTAATTTTTTTCTAGTGACCCTAATCCTCTTCTGTAGTATTAAGTTAGAGAATCTTGAAATATATTTGAAAGTATTGAATTACATTAATAATTGTAGTTAGTGTTCCGCCGTAGCTCTGGAGAGCAGAGCTGAGCCATCACTACTGAACTTTAAGTAGTAGAAGAAGACAAATTTGACCAGTGGTGGGCGCGTTGTTGTGACTGTGGTTGTTTTTGTGCTGTTGTGTGTCGCTTTAACGTTTTGTTTAGTGGTGGACACGACTGACAGGTACGATGCACAACCAGTAATAAGACTAGCAATGACAACTTTCCTCTCCCGAACTGTACAGGCAGACTTATGTGTATTTTGAATAAGCTAGCTAGGCAGTTAGCATTCTTCTTCTGTGGGCTCATTCATTTTACATTGAGCTTGCTAGCCAGCTAGTTAGCTAAACTGTTAGCTCTGCATCCCTAAAGGATGCTGCGTAGGTGCATCGTGTAATAACAACAAATACTAAATAAGTGCAAGGACTTAGGTACTATGTTCGATGTAGCATGCAATTAACACCGTCATGACGTCTAATAAATGTCTGTAATATAATACCTAATGTGGTGCCTTTTCTCATATTTTTTCATAGCGTTTACAATGTTTTCTCATTTCAGCTGTTTAAACCATGAGTGAGTTTAGGATACACCACGACGTGAATGAGCTGCTCAGTTTGCTTCACGTACGAGGGGGTGATGGAGCAGAAGGATACATTGATTTACTTCAGAAGCATAGGACCCCTTATGTCACTACTACAGTGTCTGCTCACAGTGCCAAGGTGGGTAATGAACGGTATCCACCCTGCGAGGTTAATATTTCATCCTGCAAAACTGGAATTATATTATCTTGAATAGTTCACATCCTGAAGGTTCAGAGTCATACATCACAATGGATATATGCAGTTATAAATGCAAATGGACTACACTTTACTGGTTTTAAGTGGATTTAGTTTTGTCCAGTTGAGTTTACCAAAAAACAAGGAGATATATTGTGCTGATCAGGGAAATTGATGTTGCAAGTTTTTTCATTATCTGGATATTGACTTTCAGGTCAAACTAGCAGAGTTTTCTAAAACACCTGAGGACTTCTTGAGAAAGTACGAGGAACTCAAATCCAAAAATGTTCGTAACCTGGATCCTCTGGTCTATCTGCTCTCCAAGCTTTGTGAAGATAAAGAGGTAATAAATTACAGGCAAACATGTATTTAGTCTTAGTCGTTACGTGGTAATGACATTTATCTCTTGGTTTCCTGTTGTGGAACAGTTTTATTGTCAGAATAATTCACAGTTGTTTTATGCTCACATTTAAATTAAAGTAGATAAAATAATTAAACCTTGTTTATTTTTTCCTCATCATTTTTATGTTTTTTTGCAGACTCTTCAGTTTCTTCAGCAGAATGCCAAGGAGAGGTCAGAGTCTTCGGCAAACACAACTTCAACCACAACTACTAGTTATAGTCTGCCTCAGACCAGCACCAAGATGTCTATACAGGAGTTGGATGAATTGCGAAAGAAACTTGGCAATGTGACAGCTAGCTCCAATGCTCCTATGGTAGGCTGAGGGGGCTTGATGTGTCCCATGAAACATGTAGCATGGAGAATTTCAAAGTATATTAAACAAAGACAGTAAAGCTACATTTTTAAGTCTTAACTGAAAGAGAGTCTTAACACTCTGTGCTTAAATTTGCCTCTAGCCTGCTGAAGTCACTCGGAAGATGCTGAGGGATAGACATAATAAGAAGAATCCTACTCAGCCCAATCCTGTTTTTCCTAACTGGGTGTACGACCGCCCTGCACTGCTTGGCGACTTCATGACTGGTTCCACCCCAACAGGAGAACCAGCTGTGGCCATCGGTAAGTCATGACTCACCACCCTCTGTGTTTTATACAGTTTGTTTTTTAATATATTTAGACTATTAGCCATGGACATATATCAGATGCTATGTTCCACCTTGTGATCAGTATCTGTTTTTTTTTTCTGAAAATGCTGTAAACAGAGTTGTCGAGGGTGGTGAAATGGTTATTGGCACATTGCTTTCTGTTTCCGTATCTGTGGTCAGGCACATTGCCCCTGGGGGCTCAGGAGCAAGCTCTGGTGGAAGATCTGCTGTTTGTACTAATCGGAGTTGATGGTAGAGACATCACAGCTCAACCTGTCCTGGGGAGGCAGAACCGCTCCTTCATTGTAGATTCAACATTGGACATGTCCATTAAGGAGCTGGTCAACAGAATTTTACCAGTTGCATCCTATTACTCTACTATCACTCGGTGAGTTGGCTAACTTTAACACTGTGATTTCTATTTGAGTATCTAAAAGACAAACTTTTACAGCTGTTCTGCTATTCAAAATAGTTGTCTTAATGTTTTTTCTTGTACTTAGTATACTGCTACAAAATTATTGATGCATTTTTCTACTAGATTCATTGAGGAGAAGTCATCTTTTGAGTATGGACAGGTGAACCACGCTTTAACTGCAGCCATGAGGACTCTGATGAAAGAATATCTAATCCTTGTAACTCAGCTTGAGCACCTTCAGCGGCAGGGTCTGCTGTCCCTGCAGAAGCTCTGGTTCTACATCCAGCCCACTATGAGGACCATGGAGATACTGGCCTCTATTGGTAGGGTTTGCAAGATTGCTTTTCTTTTTGAACATTTGTTCATCCACATTTTATATTAATTTTAGAAGTAATGTTGCATCTAGTTTTACCAAATCCTCCTGAAATGATTTTGTCCCATCAACCATTCCTGTTTTGGTTGCATGTTCATTGTCTTTTGTACATTGTTGATAATGTAAAGCATTGTGTACATCATGTGATAAATAATACCAATATGCACACCAGTACTGGATGAATCTTCATATGTAGTATAATTTGGATCCATGTTGAGGACATTTTCTTTAGAAATAACTACATTTAGCCACTGGAGGGCGACCTGTGGCAGGTTTAATGAGAGACAGGCCATGAAGTTCCTGCAGTTTTCTCACATATTACTAGTTACTGCAAATATTTAAAGATTATATAATCATGTTATAATATATTGTAATTAGATTATTATTCATTCCTTGTGTACTTACATTAAATAAAATTATTAAG
>JAPTMW010000012.1:16303410-16315049 GCA_029822955.1 Ostorhinchus angustatus | reverse complement strand
TTAATAACGCCCAAAGTGTTATATGTTTTACGATGAAAGACCTCGTAACATATTCGTCAATTTGGGGGTTACTGTCACGTCTGATGACTGCACGAACGTCTCCATTAGTGTATAATTATAGAACACAACCACTACTTATAGATCACAACTTATTTTGAACAACACGTCAGGACCTATTGCAGAGTGCAGGAGACATGGCATGAATTGCAATTAGATACAGGAAATAAACACAGTATGTTATGTAAATCTGTGGTGGTCGTCTCTTGCCTTGTTTTAGATCACAACCTGATGGACAATCGAATTGTACGCAATGGAGATGTGTCAAAAGCGGAGAAGTTGGGAGTAGACCTTGCCAGTCTAGCTAGCTCGCTAACAAAGAAAAAGGAGGAACCTACCACGTGACGAGGTTGCACTATCCGAGGGAATTTCGGCAACAATCCCCTGCAGTTTTGGTGAAAAAACCCAAGGGTGCTATCATAAAAACGCGGCTGGATTCGATCACTTTGCCATTCGTTAATCCAAAAATGCAACCCAGTAGCCAAATAGGCCCGGTTCACGGAGCCGCTTGGGTTCGTTCCGGATTCAGGCAATGGGCGAATCAACGATCTACACCTTGCTCGCTCGCCAGCTAGCTCGCCTCGCCGCTACAGCGAATATAAGACAAGGCCGTGAAACAGTCCCTTCTAGCCCAAATTACTTCAAATGAAGGCGATTTCACAGCAATCCGTCACCAAAAAATCCGATTCCCAGTAAGCGAAAGTAAGTCCAGATGGCAGTTTGTCGCGAGCCCTTTTCTCTCGTTTTAGGGAGAGACGCTTAGAAAATGGCGGCTAGCTCCTCTCCCTCGGATTTGAGTCTGACAAACATAGAAGTGCTGTGTGTGTGTGTGTGTGTGTGTGTGTGCGTATGCGTGTGTGTGTTGCTTGCTGGTAGGCGGGAGACATTTCTCATACTCGCCACTAGAGTAAAGGGCAGATAAGAAACGACATAAAAAGCTCAAAAGAAGATACCACAGGAGGGCATTGTCTTCCAATAGATAGCGCAATGTCAGTTTTGCACTTGTTAGACATAGGTGGGCACTGAAGTCCGAACTGAAAGGAACATTATTGCCACTGCTTGAACATACGCAAATATTACGTTAAGCTTCAACTTGCTCTACGTCTCACAACCAGTTTTTCCGCACACGGCACCTGTGCAAATATATATACAAATGCAAAAAACACACAATATCGCCTATGTATAAAAACAACCGCGTATTAAAAATGTTCACTTCCTTGTCTAAATTACTACGCCATGTTAATAGGTGCAAAGAATTACTCATGCTCCAAATCCAGTGAAATATCACAGGGAACCCAGTTGTAAAAACTAAAACAAGTCGAGCCTCAATATCTTTCACCTCACTTTTTTTATAAACAGGAATTACAGTAAATCGCCCACAGCAACCTACGTGAAAGTGCAGCAAGTATCCACTAGAGGGAGCTGCTCGACAGGATTACTGTGCATGGCACAAATAAACCACTATGCAGGATTACACAGGAAATGATACAGCTACAGTAGTAGTTGGATTTAAATTATTATTTAAAAAAATAATACATTAGACTAATGTTATATATAACAATGCCTTTTTCAGGGTTAAAACTAGTGTGTATCCAGCATCATCTATAAAAAGTAGTGGGGGTCTATTGTACTGAATGATATTGTGGTACACCATGTATTCTGTGCAATTACGTTTTACTTCTGTGAATCACCTACATTCTTCTGTAAAAACATAAAATTGGCATCTATGAGTGTACGTATACATTTTACAACTAGGTGCAATGTGGCTTATATATATTGGCTGACAAGAGAGCAATCTCTTAAAACTACCAAATATAAATCAAGATATATTCACATTAAATTCCAGAAAGTTTAAATGCTTTACTACATGTACAGATAAAAGCCAAAATATACTCATTACAAAAATAGTGTCTTGCTAAGATGTCACCAGAATCATTTGAATCTGTCTTGGCATTGACTGCACAAGTCTCTGAACTCCATCCACAGATGGAATGACCATTGCTAAAAAAAAAAAAAAAAATGACCTCATTTTGAGTTTTGATGATGATAGCAGAGACCACTGTGGCATCTCAGTGCAAAATCTACAATTTGTGTACAGGTGGGTTGAGATCTGTTAACTGTAATGGTTTTGCCATGAGAAGTACAGCATTGTCATGCTCATCAAACTAGTCTGTGACCCCTTGTGTCCTATGGATGGAGGCATTATCATAAGAGACTACTGCCATCAGGCTTTTCGTGTAATTTGTCACCCATCTGTACCATCAGTAAAACATGTTGTCAGGGAGTAATGTGAATACTTTTAATTCATCTTGTGCAAATTCAAGATTTTTCTGTTTTCAGAGGGCTTAAGCATTATCTAGATCAGGATAGGTTTGGAATTATTTGATGTAAATCATTCAAACGTTTCACCCTACATTTTCTGTTTGTTTTCAAAAATGATCAGTCTCCTTTATTGAATATATTTGTAAAAGGAATCTTAAAACACTTAGAGTCAACATGTCTGTCGTTTCCAAATACAGTTTCTATAATGAACTTGCAAGGCATCTTTTACAAATGTGTTCATTACTCTAACACATTTGACAATCAGCAAGTTCTTATAGATACTCATTTATTCCTTTCACATTTAGCCACTACAATTATTCTTGATGACTGCTGATCACAGTTTAAGCCTTCCTGTGCATCAGATTACTTCTCTGGGCAGCCAATGCTTGTGACTTGCACAAATTATCACCCGTTACCATGATGAGTGTTTCAAATGACTACATAATACCTAATTACAGGTCCTTGGTGACTGTGTATTATCAGAGCACCAGTGCATAAGAATTAAGTAATTAGTGATGAGTGATAGCAGATATGAATATCAAACAGGGCAACAGCCTACTGACCTGTCATGGAAATGCCTTAACTGTATCTATAAAGAGGCTTTGTGAGGCAAACTACAAATGTAAATGCAATATTTTTTTTATATTGATGTAGTTATTTGTTAAGATGGCAAGTCTGGAATGTATCCAATAATGCAAGTATTTTCTTGTATAGATTGTTTCCACTTAGCTGTGGTAGCAAGATGACAGAAACTCTTTAGTGGGACGCATGTATACTTCCACTGCCATGTGTCCATGTTCTAAAATATCAACACAGTGCTACATTCTGGGAGTATATTAGGCAGATATTTGGGGCTCCTTCAGTGACCAAGGAACAGCTGTGCGCCCTGCCACCCTACTGAGCCAACTCATTTGTCACTTGTGTTCGGGAACTATTTCTTTAGATTTCTACACGTGTACTGGCCAATAAAACTCAATAAGGAATACCTTAAACTCCATTGTGGAAATACTCCAATGGGCCAAAACTCCAAACACGTGGAAATGGGATAGCACCTAAAAACAAATCGCACAACATTAGTTGAATCAAATTCAAACATTTCAAGGCAAAATCGAAAAAAACGTGAATAAAACTCCTAAATATATCGGCAGTGGCGATTGTCTTCAGGTATTTTTACGCCCAGCAGGCAGCTATCACTACTGGCTAGTGTTACAACGGTATCACTGCAAATTTATAATAATGAAAAAGTTTTAAATGTTAAATGATGGCAGGATTCATCTTGCAATTATTAAAGTGAATTGCAAAATGGGCTTCGGTATTGACTGTTATGTCAACCAATGTATACTCAATGATTTAAATACATTTAACAGTACTTTCCCTGAACGCTAGTAGGGAAGCTAATGTTAGCCAAGCTACTGCTGTTTGAGACGGAGGACGTCGTTAGCCAATAACAAGCAACTTAGCTAGCGAGCTTAGCTAATGCTTGCTAGCTTGTTTAGTTCCCCATCCCATACTGACTTCTCAATGACTACCGTTTTTGCATGCTGGGAAGAAAAGTGACCCGAAAAAAACCATGATATGCAAATCAACTAGTCGAAGGTTTAAATTCATGCGTATCTTTTCTCGAAAATCGGAGCGTTCATTTATTTTGAGAAAATAACAAGACAAAATCTTACTTACCTGCCTGTCCTGTTACTAACCGTTTACGACTTGATAACAACCACCCCCCTGCTTTGCTATTGGTCAGTTCTAAAATTTGAGGCGTCCTATTGGCTGCTACAGCCGTCAGTCTTTACAAATGCCCGTACAGCGGAAATGTGTCCGAAAGTTCATAGCACGAAACTTCATTATTGCAAATATTGTTTTTTTTTTATTTGGGAATATTTTCAAAAGCCCTGCAACTTCCCCCACGTTCATAAGTGTCTGAATTTAACAACGTCGTTATTCAACTATTATTTACACGACACATATGCTAGCTAGTCATTGTCCAGCTAGTAGATTTTTTTTTACATAAAGTAGCTCATTTCCAAAATCAAATTATTTTAGAGCTCGATCGAATGAACTTTATATAGAAATGAATAATCCATTTTCACGGGAGATGTATATCACAAGCTGATGATGTGGATAATTGCTAATGAGATTTTCAACGGGGTTATTTGCTGTTGTTTCTTGCACTCAATGCTAAACAAATGTTGCTGAGCAAAGGAGATTTCAGTGATCAAGATCTCCAACTTCATCTCCTAAAGGCATACATGAGACAGACAAGGGCAAAAGACACACAAGAGTGGAGTTTATGCTTCAGTCAGCGATACTGGACATATAAGTAAGGAGGGTACCAGAGGAGTTGGAAACAAAGGAATTAAGCAACAATAGGGCAAAGACGGACTTGACCTGACAATGTAATGGCAGTGCCCCGTCTACACTCCCCTGGACTTATTGCACATTTCAGCACATTGGGGTTAGAGGAGGTTTGTAGTTTTGTAGACATACCTCAGTGACAGGACCCATGTTTGTGGCATCTTAGCTGCAGAGGCCTGAATTTGGGAAGGCAAGAATAACTTGTATGTACTTGAGGCACTTACAACACCTATTATAATTTGCATAATTGTGTTTTTTATGGATCAGTTGGCATTGGTTTTGTCGCTCTATCAATAAACTTTTAATCATTCTTCAGTGTTTTGAGAGAGAGAACAGTAAATTACATATTAATATGAAAACACCAAGGTTGACCCAGCAGTTGATCTGCAATGGTGCAGACACTGAGATGCACAGTCAGAGAGAAATGTATTTTATTTTATTCCAATTTCCCATCTGTACATTCTTGGTCTTACTTTGTTGCACAGACTCTGCAACATGTTCATACTGTGCAAATTCAACACAAGGCATAAGTATAAAGTAGGGAGAGACACCTGCACTCGGTTAAATATTAAAGAATGTTAAATTCACAGCGTGACTAGAGATTAAAAAAAAGACTTTCTGCACTGCATTATTGATGCACACTGTAGGCCAGTGATGCTCACATCTTGGAGTGAGACTACTGTTTTATTTATTTTTAGCTCACTAAGCTTTGTAATAGTTTGGTGTGATTTTTTTGTTAACCAAGTCTGCAGTGGTTCCCCATTGACTTTTTTTTTTTTTAAATGTCTTGTCCTCTTCACTGTTTTCATTTTCAGCTCATTCATGCCTGCTCCCTTCCACTCTGTGCACCGTGTATGACTTCAGGCATAGAAGGGTTGATAGCTTAACTCATTTGTAAAAGTTTGATCCTGTGTTAGACAATTTTACATTCCTATTCACCTTTTCATAATGACTTAAAATTGTATTATATGTCATTCTTGTATCATCACTTGAACTCCTACAGAAGGCTTGAAAAGCTGGAGTCACCTAAATGCAGTTGTAGTGAAACAGCACTAGATGGAGCTGAGACACCACACTCACCATCAGGACACATTTGTGCCTCTGGAGGGCTATCCAGCTCTTTAACACTGACATGTTTGATACTGTATGTATGTAATAACCTGGTTATTGGCCCTGTTAACCACTTCAGCCCTTATAAACTTCACTCTAAGTAGCTTTGAAAGCATTCATTGTGCTTTTGGTTTATTTTTTGTTTTTGGATTTGTGAAGGTTTCAGTTCACCGCTGAAACTCTTGATTTATTTAATATGTTAATGCTTTTATTTGATGATTCAATTGTTACACCACAGGAGAGACAATAGACACATGATGGGTTCATCAGCTTCATAATACCCATTGTTTCATAAAATTAAAGACCCCCCCCCCAAAAAAAAAACATATTAAATGTGTTTCCCAGTATGAAAGCACACCACATTTGTTAGTCTAGCATTGTGATCGTTGACTAAAAGCAGAAATGCATTTCTGTAGGTCTGAACACTGCTTGTCCCCACAATAGGAGGCTGTCGAGAAGGATCTATCAAAGCCTCCTTGGAGTAAAGAGGTTTGGCTGTTGTTGCTGTTTCAATTAATTCTGGGATTCTGCACTTGTGCTTGGTTTTCACAAATGCACAAATTAAACTAAAAAAGATTTTTGTTTGCCTGTGTTGGCTGCCCACATCTAAATAAGAGCACAGCCAAAAACGTATCAAAGTCAAGGGAGTAGGATGTTTCCATGCAACAGTAAACCATTTAATATTAGAGCCAAGATTTTCACAATCATACCAGTGGAAAATGAGCAAAATGGGGTTATTCAGAAAGATTTATAATATTCCATATTTGTTGCTGTTTACTTGTTGGGAAATTGTCTTAGAACTATAATCATCTGTTCATATAAACATTCAGGTTTTTCATTATTTTATAGCTAGAAGTTGACTTTATTCCCATTTATTTTATTACTGATAAAAGTTTAAACATATTAGCATAATTCTGGGAAAACAAAGTGATGCTATGCATTTGTGCGCAGCTCTGGCTGAAAAACAAACAGAATCATCCTGGATAAGTAAAGTCTAATCAACAACTGTGAGATGAAGATAAGATGAGCCTCTCGACCCTGTTAGAGACACTGATTTAAGAATCTGGAAGAAAGAAGCAATAATTAACCTAAAGCTGGACTACAGGCAGCGTCTAGCCTTCTGGAACCCTTGTGTGTTTACATGGGCATTCACGTTCGATTTACCAATTTGATATTGCCACAAGCCCTGCATTACTGGGCATCTTGCAATCCTCTGAAGTTAATCATGAATTCCTGTTGCAGTCATGTTTCACATCTTATAATTTTCTGTTGCTCTTTCCAGTTTCAAAGTAAGCTTTAGTGTGGTATCACAGATTAAAAACAGGAAAAACTCCTGTCTCTTGTTCCTTCGCAGTCATGGGAGAAACCACTGAATGTTTACTTGGGCAGAAAGATCTTTTTTAAAAGCTGATGTTGGGCTACACTGTCCTCTGAGACACACACACAAAGCTTAAAAGGATCACACGGTGCTCAAAATGTATTTCTTGTTTGCTTTGTCTCAGGGGACACTGGAGACAAATGGCAGTGTGATCCAAAGTGCAGGCATTAAAGTGCATACCCGTAACTGACGTAACTGAACATATATGTGTATTTTTTCTGGAAACGGCACATTGTGCTGTATAAACAAACCTGATATGACATAAATGCATCTATTAAATTTTTCATTCAGTCAAATGCAACACAAATTTTATTATCTGTTGACATTTTTCAAGTATGAAAATAACAATATCGTAAAATAAATAGCAATAAATAATGTTGTGAATTACATTATGAATTTGATTGACCATCACACAGTATGTACCACTCATGAAGAGATGAGTATCCATAATTGTTCCTTTTTTTGTTGTTTGACCCTTTAACTGTGCTGGAATGACAACATGTGGAGGCATATTTCTCACCTATGCAGCTTATTCCAGCTTAGATGACACATTTTCAAAGAATTACATGAACCTTGCCTACTTCCTTTTACATGTTAAAAGTGCATGACAATAAATGTTTTCAAATCTTTGACCACACAGTCTGGTGTTTTTTCCCCCCTCTTTTTTTTTTTTTTTTTTTTAAACTCTAAACACTCGAGAAGCAACTTCACTGACTGCTTGATTGACATAAAACATATTAAAGTGGCTGGTGAAATTCTTTTGTCTTGAATAATTGGACAATTTGTCACCAAGAACAATCTGAGCTAACACGTCACTTTGAAACAGCTGGAAAAAAAAGTCATTGCAACTTTAGGGTGACAAATAAGATGAGGTCAATATACAGTATGACATAAACAGCAGTTGATAAAAATGCACAGGTGCTAGGCATATTGGTATCTTAGGAATGTGGACTGTGAATTGCTGATCACATGGATAATGTGCCCATATGATTTACAGTGTGTGGTTTGTGTTTTTGGTTTGAATTCTCTTTGTGAACACACCTCTGGATTTGATCATCCCCTTTAGTATTCATATATTTACAGAAAATCAGTAACAAACAAAGTTACTGCACAGCCCACTCCAATATTATGTTTCAAAAAATCCGCCACCACAGAGCCACCTGGTAGAATGAATAGTAACTTGTGGAGATACTTCTGCTTATGATAATCCATGTCTGGCTTTGCTGGTAGACAGGCAACAATAATAAGTCTCTTTATTTAGTGGAAGAGTTTCATCACAAAACACATTTTTGGAAAGAATTTTTCCAAAAATATAGGCAATATGTGAAGAACAAGATGTTATGTAAACAGCAATTATCTTAAGGTTAACTTCTAGCTTAACTACTTACCCAATATATGAATATACACATCCTTAATTTTGTTTTATATGAAGAATGTATATTTTGTGGCAAAACTCTTCCATCAAAAAGAAAGGAATGTGTTTAAAACTCTGGAAAGTTAGGACCAAGGTAAATGAGAACAGAAAATAACACAACACCAAAAAAAAAACCAAAAAATAATAATAATAACAAACACAATGGCCAGACATTTGTTTGAAACAGCAAAATTAAAAATAAAGAACCAACCAAAAAGGAAAAAAAAAAAATCTTTGTAATAACTTAGTCATTGCCCCTGTAGTGAAACGTCATTTGAGTCATGTGTCCACTGGGATGGAATCCAGTTCAGTGCAGTCCAGTGGCACAAGCTCCAACTTCTAATTGATGTAAGATGGCAAAAAGTGTGCAAGCAGGAATATAACAGAGGATTAAATTTCAGACAAACGTTACAGAATATGAAGTGCTGTACATTCACACCTAATTCCAAGTCAAATAGATCCAAACTTGTCTTGGTCACTTGGGCATCTTTTGATCCACTAATAAAGTCTGCAGTGTCCTTCATCCCTGTCCCCATCCATTTTCTCTTGAAAGTCTGTATAATGCCCCTCCTGAGGTTTAGGAGTCTGGTGCAGTCCCTCTCTCTCTTTCTCTCTCTCTCTCTCTCTCGCTTGCTCTCTAGCCTCGTCCCAGCTCAGAAAGTGTTTTAGTGTACCCCACTGATGCGGCAGAAATTGATGACAACGACAGCTGGAGGTTTCTTCCATGGTACGTATCTAGGACAAAGCTGGTTTCCTCTTTCATAGCGATGTGGACTGCTTGATGCTGTGAAAGCTGACCCGTGAAGGTGAAGTGGGGATGGACATTGCCTGGGTCATCCTGGCTCGGATAGAGTGCTGCTCCTGCCATCGGTGGAACCGCTTCCTCACAGCTGACCGCACCTGTCAACAACAACCCCCACACCCGAAAAAGAAATGAGAAACAGGATGGTCTGATGGCTCATAGATTCCTCTAACTATTAGACAGATGTTATTTCACACAGTTTTTAGAGACATTGCCTCATGTCATGTCTTTTCCATTTCAGATATGGAGCATTTATTTTAAGGTTCTGGTTAAATTGAGCTAAATATGTTAAATATATGCTAAATGGAGTACCTGACATATCCAATTTGACTCACTGCACCAGCAAGGATTTTAAAAAAGGTCAGTGTGGGGTTTTATGGATCTAGCAGCAAAGTAAAAATTAATTTTTTAGTATTTTTTCCTCAGGGATTTTTTAAAATTAACTACCAGCTACCAGATAAATGATAACCTGCAAATGACATCGCTACCTGTAACAGTTTTTCACTGTCAATATAAAAATTGCATTTCATTCTTAATTGTAATCATGTACGCTTAAGCTTATGTAAACTAAATGACACAATCTGTAATGTCCTCCATAACATATTCTAACATAATATCAGAAAAAAACAGTGTTACATTAGTAATTATATTGAATCCATATTAAATCTGACTTTGCACCATCCTCATCAAAGACTTTAATGAAGGCCAATGTGGGCTTTTATGAATCTAGCAGCAAAGTAAAGAAATGACCAGTGAATGTTTTTAACACATCAGTATCACGTCGTATCATACTGGATTTTACATTTCGAACAGGCTGTGAAGGCACTTGACTCATTGTAATATGACAAAGTGATACAGGCTGTTCGATGACAGCTTTCTCTTGACCTCTTCTGCCAACATTCCCTGTCTATAATCACATTATTAGTCCACCAAGAAAAGATCTAACTTAAAAGGCAATTTCCTTTACAAAATACCAACACTTCATTTTAACACACTATAACACTTACCAGAAATCTCAGATCTTGGCACACTGATCCACATTGGTTTTGGATAGTGTGTTTTGGCCATCATTTAATCCTTTTCACATGTTTTGGAGCGTTATGTGTTGTCTTTTACCCCTGAATGTGACCGCAGGTATCCTTTGTTCATCTGTCTCATTCCTTCACCCAGCACTTCTGCTACTCTCAGCCTGAAACTAAACACTAAATCAATATCCTCTGCAAGCTGCACACGCTGTTTAAGCCCCTTGTTGGAGCGAGAACACGGTTCCTGATGAGATATTCATTCATCATCCAGCTGGATAACACAGTGTGGGACGGTAACTAAAGGGCAGCAGTTAGCCAATACTACATCCTAAAGAATAATGACTTAGGTAACATAGGTTGTTCTCTGATATTATGTTTGAATATGTTATGGGGGACATTACAGATTGTGTCATTTAGCTTAAGTGTACATGATTAAAATAAAAAATTAAATGCAATCTTTATGTTGACAATGAAAAAGTGTTTCCGGCGGCGATGTCATTTGCAGGTTATCGTTCATCTGACTCAGTGATCAGGTGGTTTTGGTGGGTGGTCAATAAGACTTCAGAGTAAAGCTATTTAACTGCACATGTAACTTGGGAGATTAAAATTCTTCCTGAATGTTTGTATGTTTTTTGTATACATTGTGCAGTACAAGAGGTTAAGCCTAACATTTGGAGGAAAAAGTTTTGCTGTACCGTTTTCTCTATTGATCTTAAAATCTTTTCAAATTGCATAAAATTAGATCATGTAACGGCGCTGTCTCTGTGACCTGCAGCGGCACACTGTGTGAGGCAGCAAAGCAAATAAAACCAACAGAGCTGCAAACGATTCAGAAAATTATTACTGCTATTGTTATTTTCCCTTCAGTACGACTCCGTATTGTATTTGTAACTATAAAAGAAAATCACATTTGTATCTGCTGCAGCTGCCACACATTGTTAAAGTTCACCGTATGAGTTGCTTTCTACACTCCCTTTAATACCTCATCAGGTTTTTCCATGAAGACAAAAGAAAAAGCATTTTTTTGCTGAGGTCATACTGCTGTTATAAAATCATATTTCACCACAGGGCGTCCGTCCTGAAGCTGCTGTATCGGAGGAGTCAGTCAACAGATAAGTGTATCAGTGCTGGTGTAAAACAAGTTTTGCTGAGTTTGCTAATATTTATCACTGGAGC
>JAPTMW010000012.1:15883451-15894582 GCA_029822955.1 Ostorhinchus angustatus | reverse complement strand
ACTTTGCTCCTTCTGAGAAAAACTCCAACCACGACACGATTCAGAAAACTGGTACAAAGTCAGAAAGAAGAAACATCTATTTAATTACATGCAATTCCATTTATAATACTATTTGTTTCGCTGTTATCCAGTCGTTTCCCACCGAACCCCTGAAGCGTCTCAGAAGGACCAGATTTCCCAGTAATTCTGCAGCCTGCGTTGATGTTGTTGTTGTGTCACTGTTGTGTTTTAATACGGTATTTTAAGCTGAAACTATTGACTGAGTTAGTGGTTTTATGAGGCCAAATTTCTACCCCAGTTTGAGTCTGGTGGTTCTGAATGGAGCTTCAGTTCCCAGCTGGAGGTTTGGCAGACTCTGACTGAAAGACAGATGGACTGAACATCCCTGATTAGCCGAGTTGATTTTATTATTTTACAAATGCGTTTGAGAATGGTTGACGCAGCAGAAAAAACACGTTTCAGTGTTTAGTATTATTTTACCTTTTTTTTTTTGTATATATTTCCATTTCATTCAAATAAAAAGGATAGTTTTATAGATAGTCCTCATGGTAGTGGAAATGGAAAATGCTGTCACAAATTAACCCGTCTGTGCTATTCAATGGGATCTTCAAAAAAACTAAAAATGAAAACATCCGATAAATACGTCTCAAAGGTGATTTCTGACTATTTAGGTAATCACATTTGACTTAATTTATGACCAGATCATCATCTTTCTGATCGGTTTGTTTGGTTGAAGTGTTTATTTGAAATCAACCCATAAAGACCCAGTGCTGCTTTTGTGACACTTCTCAAATGATTTTTTCTCTATTTCTACCTTTCTTAACTGATTTATCACCATTTTTTTTTTTTTTTGTGGAATATTAAGCTCTGTATTTTTTGTTTTTTTGGTGTAAATCATGTATTTTCCTATATTTAATCCACAGATCATGTAGATGTTCATGAAATTTCAGAGTAAATTCCAAGCTGATTATATCAAAACAGAGAAAAATGAAGAAAAACTTACTTTTTCAGCAAAGATATAGCTAACTGAAAATAAACCCAGTGTGTCCATCCACTGTCATTGATCCAACTCCATGGGTTTTACTGGTGAATCAATGTTGTAGAAGATGACGGTGTTTCCACAGTAACTATGGAGCTTCTGAATGTCCAAATGGGTCATATCTGATGACCATGAAAAGACATAAAACTGTATTTTACACCAGTTCTTGGCATTATTGATAGGATTAGTTGATTAACAGGTATTAAACAGTTTAGATCAGTAGATGGTTTGCGTCACCAGTGGATGTTTGGGTCTTTATGGTTTAAAAACGTTTTTTTCAGACACGTGGCCGGCCAGTGTGCACATGTGATGCATCCATTTTTCTACTCTGGCTCTAAATTGTGTCACACAAGCAGCATCACAACTTTGATGACCACGAGAGTTTGGCTTCACTTTTATGGTCTTGCAGCATCCATCTTTACGGTCGCCACCGGGTGATTATTTGTTGAGGGCCACTGGAGGACTTGACAATCAGTAAGGCAGACAGGCTTTTTTTTTTTTTAAGGGTAGCGCAGCCTTATATTCACAGGAAATGTTTAACCTCCTAAGACCCAGAAAATGTCAGGAAAGTACACGTTTTGGCTTTTTTAATTAAATAACTGCCTATATTGGAAACATCATGGTGCAACAGTTTTTTCAGATGCATTTTTTTTACATTTTTTATGGAATGTCCTTTGCGGTGGACAGGTTTTTTTTTTTTTTTTTGTATATATAAAGCTGTTCAATTCTTGTCCACAAACATAGACAGAAAACCCATAGCTGTGTCTTAGGAGGTTAAGTTTACTCAACAAAACAGCGCTGCACTAGCCATTTCATGAGGAGAGAATTCTGACCTTCCTCTTTGAAAGTTTGTCAATTTTCTGGAGGTTACAGCTTGACTGATCACAGATGCCCCAAATCATTCCAGTGTACAAGAGCTCCCTCTACACACACAAGATAAGGAAACATGTGCACATTATAACACAAATGTAATGCAAAGGAGCCTCTTTCTCATCTATATCCGGTTCTTTATTATTAGACGTTTACAATTCAGGTTAAACTATACACTGAAAAGCATCACAAAGGCAAGAAGTTTGTAGGATTTTTTTTTTCTTTCCATCTGTATGTTCACCTTCTGAGCTGGAATGTGTCAAATATGTTCCCATTCTCTGCTCTTGACATCACATGGCTTTTGTCTGTGTTCCGTGGCTCCTCATGTGCCAGGAGGAGAGTGCCCTCCTTAGCCCTGACTCACATGGTTAATGTGTATGTGTGCTTACTTTCTCCTCCTCTTGCTTCTTTTCTTTTTTTACACTCTAGCTGTCTTACTCTCACCCTCCTCCTCTCATCTAACTCTCTCTCCTCACTCTCTCAATCTCTCTCTCCTTTTGATCACTTTGGTCCCTTGCTCCACACACTCTCTCTCCCTTACTCCTACACAGCTCTGTCACTCACTCACACACTCACACCGGCTCTCCCTGGGTAACATCTTCACCATCGGAGATCCTCAGCGTGTCTGTGTTTTGCCAGGTGGACGTGGTGCCGTACTCCCTACAGTCACCATTTCCACCCCGGAGAGTTCCACGCTGGCAGCGCAGCCCCTTCCTCGGCTGAGCATCGGGCGGAAGACCCTGGTGGCAGCTGCCGTAGGGGTCATGCTGGTCCTGGTTCTGGTGGTCCTCATCCCTGTGCTGGTGAGCTCGGTTGGCACAGGAAGCGCAGACGACAGTGCGAGCCACTATGAGATGCTGGGTACCTGCCGGATGGTTTGTGACCCCTTCCCCAGCACAGGGACCACCGGCACAGGCGTACATCTGGGCACAGATACAGTAACGTCAGCCCTGCAGGTGGACAACGACGGAGATTTGGGTGATCATAGTATTGGGCCACCCCTGCCAACTTACAGTGCTCACGGCCCGCAAGGCAAACCGGGGCGTCCGGGGAAGCCTGGACCCCCGGGACCTCCCGGAGAGCCAGGCCCACCAGGACCTAAGGGACCACCAGGAGATATGGACATTGTGCGAACAGGGATACTAGGTTTAGGGGGTAAAGGGTCAGTCAGCACAACCACTTACAATACCACTCCTCGGGTGGCGTTCTATGCAGGACTACGAAACCCTCAAGAAGGCTACGATATTCTGCGGTTTGACGATGTGGTGACTAATATTGGTGGCAACTATGAGGGCGCAACAGGCAAGTTCACCTGTAAGATTCCTGGCACCTATTTTTTCATCTACAATGTCCTGATGAGGGGAGGAGATGGCACCAGCATGTGGGCTGACCTGATCAAGAATGGTCTGGTGGGTGATGATTTTAACTCTTCACACACCTAAATCTGCACAAACATTCCTCCAGATATTTTACAAGTAGACTTTCTTAGTTATTTTAAGACAGCAGAAGCACACTACTCCAAATACATACTCATGATTGAAATAATTCATTTACTGACCTGAGCTACGAACTGAGAATCATTCACTACAATGAACGCACATCAAAATGCTCAGGGAACAGTGGAACCAGTGTGCCGACTGGCAGCCTGAATCGACAAGTCATGCATTCATGTGTATAGTGATTTTAGGTCTGGGCTTGGGTTTGGTGTTATATTCCTGTATAATGACAATGCACAGTGGCAAGCTGCCAGATTGCGTATCGGTGCGTATTACACATCCAATGATGTCCACGTTGAAGTCAGTGGAAAGAGTGGAGCGCTATCTCAGCTCTGCACACATCAAAACACAGCCTGGGGTAGTGGCTAGTTCAAAGCTGGTGCCCTTTGAAATACAACAAACTTCTTGGAACCGGATGTGCTAGCATGCATTATCAGGCTGCCTGTCAGGTTCAGACGTTTCAGTACGGAACTATGATATTTGCTATGTTCATGGATAATTTTGTAATGTCTTTAAGGCCCCAGGTGAAGACAGTGATCAAACACCATGTAAATCTGAAACTAGTCATTTTCTTGCAAACACCTCAACCAGTCTGCAACTAGAGGCTGGATACCAAAGCACAGCCACATACACACTCTAACACACTTTGGTAAATATCTAACACTATAAATATATGTTACATCTGTCTTTTTCAGGGTAGGTTGATGTGTTTTTCTACAGAATATCACTGCAAATTTCACTGTATGCTTCATCTTTAGAAAGTTATATATAACAAATCAAAACCTATCAACACACTAAACTGCATTATAGTTAATAAATCTGGTATTTATTATTGCCACTGTAAAAATCCATAAAATCCTGTATATTTCATAGGTAATACGTTAGCTTACAGATTACAGGTATAGTTCTTAAGGTTTCTTATTTTCAGACAACAATGGGTATGAAAAGGTGTTTTTACCTCTCGACACATCGCTTTCTTTAGCCATTATTATCTGCACATCCCTGGATAAAGTCCTTAAAATGACTCACATAAATCAGATAAATAGTTTTACCTTGTTATAATAAAATAGAATGTCAGAGTATTGAACATTTTAGTCTGGTTAGAGGAAATTGTGCAGCTGTAGAGTGAAGGTTGTTTGCAGGTATGAGACTCGCCTGCATTGCCCTTATCCTTCAGAAATCTATCATCATGGCTCAACCTTTCCTCTCAGACCCCCCCACAGCCCCCTGACACACACTTTGTACTTTATCAGCACTAATTAGAACTTAGTGCTCCTATTTCGGTTGTAACTTGGGTTAGAAGTAGCAAAATAACAACCTATAATAACCCAGTAACCCTGATTATAACACATTAGGCGAAGCTTGAAGGGGATATTTGCTTCATTAGCTACAAAATAATCTCCGTTTTTGCAGGAATGAGCATACAGAGGAGAATTTGGTGTTATGTTTTAGACATAAAAACTACCCAAGCGCTGATGATTTCAGGTGGATGGACGAGGAAAACGTGAGGTGATGGGATAGTATGTACTGCCAGCACTCCTCAGAGGCTGGCTAAATCAAGTCTGACCCTTTAAGTTGAGTCATAGGCTTGTTTACTAAGGGAAAAAATAAGATGCTCAATGGGGGACACACTCTGGACAAAGTCAGAATGTCCCTGTTGAACTGAGTCTCTAACATCCTACAAATGTTCTGTTTTGAAAAATAACATTTCATAGATATTGAATGGAAATATAAGAAACTGCAGGCATCCTTTGTAAAAAAAAAAAAAATATATATATAGATTTTTTTCTCAGCTTTCCACCTATATTTCTTCACTTTCTCTGTGCTTGTCTGTGTGTGCATGTCACATTTCAGGTCAGAGCCAGTGCCATCGCCCAAGACCAGGACCAGAGTTATGACTACGCCAGCAACAGTGTCATCCTTCATTTGGATGCAGGCGATGAAGTTTTCATAAAATTGGACGGGGGGAAGGCTCACGGGGGCAACAGCAACAAATACAGCACCTTCTCAGGATTCATCCTTTATGCTGACTGAGGCCTGGACTGGACGTGGGCTCAGGGGTGAAAGGTCACAGATAGATGACATTCACTTCTTGACTTTCACTGGTAGAAAGGGTAATGTTGCTCATAGCCACTGATCCTCAGTCAGAGGGTTTTGATTTTCCACAGTTGGTGGAGTATGGTTGTGGATCTGTGGTTATAGGTACACTTTACCTCCTCATCCATACGTTCCATTGTGATACAGGGTGCCTATGCCATTTTTTTCTGATGGACAGTAACGGTGACTGCCATGTGTCATGCTGGCGCGTCGTAACAAGTCTGACCGTGCACAAGCGTCACCATCATTTAAGAGCTGCCATTTCAGGTTCAAGTTTGGAAATCCACCAGTCGTGGCCACTGCAGTGTATGTAAATGTGTTGTATAGAGTTATGTTAAGATGTTTGTATCAGATATTGTGCTTCAGTGACTGAGGACATATATTTTGTCACAAAAATGGGTCAAATATTGGAAAGCGGAATGATATTTTGATTGTCACAAAATGTATCGTGTCTCCATGTGATGATTTGGGAAAATCATGTCATATTAGCCCATTATATTTGGCATTATGTTAGTGTTTAAACTGTATCAATCTAACATTGAATCTTGCTGTCGAAATACAGTCGAAATATTGTCAACTCTACACCTATAACGTGTCAGTACAAATGTAGCTGTTGATACATAGTTGTACAATTTAATCATGTAATGGTTAATGTGCTTATTTGTAAAAGCTTCATTTATTTTATCCATGCATGTCACACTTGTGAAAATGTAATGTTTGTTTCTGGAAATGAGAGCCGATAAAGAAAAAATACAATGATTTTAAACAAAGCTGAAAAAACTAGATTTAAGCTTCTACTGTCAGTGTCTACTTGTAATGTCACGCACCTAATCTACGCCTCGATCAGCTGATCTCTCGCTTTTTGTCAAACCAGTTTTCAGTCCTGCAAACATTACATACGAGAGAGCCATTGCCAGCGCAGCAAGAAGCAATCAACATAGAGGTGATCACAGAGGGAGAGAGCAAAGCACAGCTGTGTTAAATGCCAAATGAAGCAGGAGATGATTGTGTTTCACAATCAAAGGAGAGATGTGCTTTTCCTCTAATGGGTGTGGAGACGTTGAACATGTGATGGAAGAAAGTCAGGGGACGAGTGTTAGAACGTATCACGGCAAAGCTTAGATCAATGATGGAAAGTGATCCAGGGCAAATTAGGCTCTGCTGTGACTGTGAGACAAGAGTCAGAGACAAGACAATAGCCTCCAGGCCTAAACTGTATAAACCAATACATCTGTCTGTGTTGTAAAGAGCTTAGTTTGATTTTATAAAATACTTTGGACAGATTTTGCCACAGGTGTCAAACACACGGCCCACCAAAGGGTCCGATTTGGCCCGAGGGATGAATTTGTGACATGCAAAAATTACACTGAAGATATTAAGAATCAAGGATGTTAAAATCATTTTATAGACCAAGTGAGTCAGACCTGAAAAATACAACTATAATAAGGTATCAATAATAATGTGACCTGAAGTGTCTTAAAAGTACATGCAATTTTAATGATATTCTGCCTGTCGCTAAATGTTTTGTGTATTTGTAGATCCGCTGTGATCTGTAAGTTGTAACGTATGTGTAAATAATAAGCTGAGGTGTAATACTATTAAAATTGCAATTATTTTTCTTAAGACATATCAGGTTTTCCATGTTATTTACATTTTTAAGGAAAATTTGCAGCATTTTTATAATGTAATTGTATTTTTTCCACTGTTATTATTTTACTGGTTGTGCTAATTTCAGATCATATTGGGCGGAATGTGGTCCCTGAACTAAAATGAGTCTGACACCCCTGGATTTCGCCTTCGACGTGGGCCACAGAGGCTTTTACTTTGTTTGAAATACCAAGTTAAGAGGTTAAGAACACAAGTGTAAAAAATGTATGTTTGCAAATTGTATAAAAGCCAGGTTTAGTTTAGCCAAATTACGGTGGAATACTACCAAAACAAAACATTTAATTGTGTATTCTAAATTGGTGTGATAGCGTAAAGCTGACTGAGTGAGAGCAAGGGATTTTCCACACAGTGCTATGCATCCTGTTGTGTGTTTCTGCAGTGAAAGGCTGGAAGCCTGTGGTCTAAACCTAAGCTTGTCTTAAGACAGCAGAGTTCCTCTAGACACAATTAAAACTGAGGGTCCGTGCCTAAGCAGAGGTCACTCGAGCCACGGGGCAGCTGAGCACTAGCACAGGCTGTTTTGTCCTCGCAGGATGTATGAGCACATCGTCAAATTAGAGACTTCATGTCACAATGTCAAAGACAATTGCCCCCGGTCTGTGAGAAACAGCTTTCACTGCTGAATCCATCGAATCTGAACATCGCCTTCAAGTCTGCAACATGTGTACTTTTCCTTTAATCCCCAAGGAGAAACATGTACCAATGCTCTTACATAAAAACACTTAGGACACAAAGGTTAAGCCACAAGTCTGACTGTATTTACCCTTTCAAAGCTGTGAAGGTGAGGAAAGTCAAATGAAAATAGATATGTGCTTAGATGCTTGTTCCACAGAAGCTGCAGAAGGGATTTTAACTATTGCATCATAAGTCAGTGAAATGATTATGAATGAGCGCCTGTTTATCCATCTTTTTAGTGAGCTACTTATCCAGTATACAGTCACATGGGCCCAAAAATGTGGAAACCTCCGTGTAAAACACCAAATTCTCTTGGCAGGCACCGTCTTTGCCTCATCCTGCTAAACTGGGTGATCCTCAGTCGAGCTATTGTGCTTGTGTAAGCGACTTAAACCCCTCCTCAGGGGTGTTTGGTTTTGATGGTGACTTAGCTGAACAACCTACCCAACAGGACACTCTGGGGGGTGGTGTTTTAATTTGTGATGAAGCAGCATCTGGACTTTACACTACACTTGAACCTTTGACTCACATTTGATATCATGTCCTCCTTGACTTTAAGCAGGTCCAGAGTTTGAAGATAAGTATTCCTCTGAGGACGGTAAGCTGCTTTTTTGACATAAGCTGCATCTTTTGGACTCAGCTGAGGGGATATTTTTGAGATTTTCCACTGTAGCCCTTTTCATCATGTATAAGAAGAGGGGTTTAAAAGATTTTGTGTCTGCTGCAGAGTTGTTTTAATTTAGGTAATCTCTACTCTATGCACACGTAAGAGGGGGAAATTTGGATTCAGCCACTCCCACCCACACACTATCAGTACATGAGATGGCTTCAGCTTGACATTTGCAGGGGCCAATTGGTGAGGCGTGAGCCTTATCAGGCCACTGCAGAGTGTGTCTGTGTGTGTGTTGTGGGCTCCTGTGTGTGTGTCTGGGTCAGTGTACGGGTCAGTGTGCGTGTGTGTGTTCCTGAATGTGTCTTTAAGAGACAGGAGAATGCTAGGCTTGGAAAAAGAACCTCCTCGGAAATGTCTGTGAAGTGACGTTAATGAGCCCTTGGTGTTGTTATCTTGAGCATCCCACTTAACTCGCCAGGGGAGATCCAAATTAGAGATAGATGCTTTAACTGTCGAGCTAAATTGCCCTTCATGCTCATGTACACTTCCTCCCACCAAATGTACAGCCATCTGCCCACACTTCCATGCACAAATGGTTTTGTGAGTGTGCACTTAAGATGTTTTCTCACATTTTGGAACAAAGACTCCATAAATCTACATTTGGCTCCACATATAGGATGGATGCAAATGTGCTACATTGGTTATTTTAATACTTGAGGTAAATATGTGCACAAAGTAGTTTTTAGACAACTAAAATCAATGTCTGCTCAGCTCTTGCTTCTACCGACACCAAACAGCCGCAGTCATCTTCAGACCCGTTATCTCTCAGGTCACCATCAGACTGTAAATATCACCTCGGATTCTAAAAATACACCGGGTGTTTATTGTCCAGTGGCTCAACTCATTCTAAATGTTCAAATCTGATATACAGCTCATATATAGGGCTCAGAAATGTGACAGGTTTTAAAGGCTAGATGTTTAAATGCTGTACACTGTTGATTAACGGATTTCAAGGTTTAAGATTTCTCAACATGCCAATCATGTTCTACAACACAAAGAACGCTGACACTTTCACACAACACTGTGAGATGGTTCTGAACGCAGTCGCACTCCTGTCTGTTGTGGCCAGTGTCTGTAAAGCCCTGAGTGTTGCCTCACAGGCACACACCAGCAGCATAAATAAAATCAAATCAAATTTGATTTATATAGTGCCAAATCACAACAAAAGTTATTTCATGACACTTTACATATAGAGCCGGTCGAAACCAGACTCTGAAGCTAATTTACAGAAACCCAACAGAATCCTCCAGGAGCAAACACTAGCTGGTGACAGCGGTGAGGAAAAACTTCCTTTTACCAGGCAGAAAACTCCAGCAGACCCAGACCCCTGGAGGATGGATGTCTACCTTGACCACTGACCCACAACTAGAGATGTCACCCGCTGGTTTCTGAACTCCTGTTCTCATGACAGTTTTCCGTGATTTGACCATGGCCCTCAGAGGTGGAAAAAGTACTGAAATATTCTACTTAAGTAAAAATACCTTTACTTTTATTAAATTAAACTTAAGTACAAGTAAAGCTACAGTACCCATCTAAACATCTACTTAAGTAAAAGTAAAAAGTTGTTCAATTAAAATGTATTTTAAGTAAAAGTTACTTTGTTACTTTTACCAACTAATAATAATGGATTCGATTTATATTTTCTGTGAACGTAAACTCAAAGCATGTACAGTGGATCCATTATTCATTGACACTCTGGTGGTAAACTACATTATGTAGCCACAGCCGCCCTGGGGCAGACTGACACAAGCATAGCTGCCAATTCGCACCAACAACCCCCTCCAACCATTCACACACCAGCGTGAGTAGCAGCACTGGAGGTAAGGATGTGAAGTGTCTTGCCCAAGGACAGAACAGCACATGACTAAGACAGAGCAGGATTCGAACCGCCCGCCCTTCGGTTATTGGATGACCTGCTCTACCTGCTGAACCACAACTTAACGAAGGTCATTCATACGTGGTGTAAAAAAACGACAAGGGGCCAACAACCAAACCAACACTAGCTGTTTTTGATCAAAGAAAAATAACCATTCAGGAGCTAGTTAGATACCGGTAGTTACAACTGCACTCACACATGCATTCTATTACTATTAGTTTTTAAGTTTGAAAAGCAGAAAGTTCAGTCCGGTGGGGCAGGCAGCGCTTTCACTGCATAGTAAAGCTGTTGCCTCTTTTATATTTGAAAGCAAAAAGCTCGTTGATATGTGGCCGAGGGTTTTCTTCACTTTCGACTTGGTGAGAGGTCCATGCCTCTGCTTGCATAGCATCGTCCATCATCCAAAGCGACAGTGAGCAAGGTCCGTTCCTTCATTTAATTTCATTATTTACTCAATAATGGGAGTGATTTCCAATGCAGTGAAGTACAATACTTATTTCAAAATGTATTTCAGTAAAAGTCAAATGACCACTTTCAAAAAGTACATCAAAAATTACAAAGTACACAAAAAAGCCGCTCAGTTACAGTAATGCGAGTAGATGTGATGCGTTACTTTCCACCATCGGTGACCATGTAAATTTGTTTGGAGCCAAAAGTGGCCATATCCTCCTGAGACCCAGTAAGTAAACATTTTTGCCATTTTACATTAAATAATTGCCTTAATTGGAAACAGCATG
>JAPTMW010000012.1:15756424-15766431 GCA_029822955.1 Ostorhinchus angustatus | reverse complement strand
TCAGTTTCTCCTGCCTTGGTCGGCTACATGCCCCCTGACCCCCGTGTCACCGGTGGCCGTCTCATCCACTGTGTGCGCGGCTAGCTAAGAACAATGCTCGTTTATCCTGCCTTGGTCCCACACACTTGGCTTGGTCCACACCAGCTGTGGGGTGTGTTTGTGGTTTGGCAGGGAATCTTCGCCCTCCGTCTTTAATCCATGACCCCTTCTTTTCCTTTGCTGTCGATACTAACCCTCCGCTCAGATGCACAACCTGAAATGGCGGTGTCCACAGGTCAAGCAGGGCGTACATCTACACACACACACACACACACACACACACACACACACACACACTAAAAAAACACAGATACAGGGAATATGAAGTGAACCACGAGACAACTAATTACTATACAGCAAAGTTTCAAATTCAGCAAAACACACTGCTAACATCCATATATGAGCAGCCATATATATCTCTCTCCTGGTTTATAAGGTTTGACAGGGTTCACCATCTGATCCCAAATTCAGTTTGGTCTTTAATTTAGTGTTGTTCACCCGTCTCAAGCTATATATTTACTCTTGTGGTCCCACAACTGCTTGTCACAACACTTCTCAGACATCTTTATAAAATCCAGCACCATTTAGATCACAGCCCTGCCACAGTTCTTAGAGTACTGAAACACAGTCCACTAAGGACTGGGATTTGTTTCTTTGGAAGAACTAAATTGTTTACTTTTATAGTCCAACATAGGGCCTGTTTATTGTACTTTTTTCTCTTTCACACTAACAAATGCAAAATAATGAAATAAAAATCCAAGAAGCGCTCCACACTTTATTCATGCACATTATGAAAATGGAATTGGTCGTTGTTGAGGAATAAGCTTTGAGTTTTCAGACACAGAGAGGTGGCATCCATAGACGTTAAACACGAATAATTAGAGTGTTAAGTGTTTCTCCAATCAGACACTCTCTGGTCATACTGTAAATACTTTCCTTGCCACAAACCTCAACTCTCCCCAGACATCTAAGCAGTACTTTTTACAAAGAACAGTTTAGTGTCGTTATTTTGCAGTAATTCAAAGTTGCATTCTCTATCCAAAATGACACAGTAGCCCTTAAGAACTGTAATTGACCAATGGGGGAAGTGGAACTAAAAGACATTTTATTTCAAAGAGATAGATCCTGAACAAAGAAATGGCATAGAAACTCCGCTTTGCCCCCTTTCTCTTCAGCGTCGACAATATATCTCTTAATGACCAGGAACAAAAAAAGCCAGGATGCTTCTAGGTCACATTTAAGGGAAAAAAGGGCTCTTAGTTCTAAGAAAAGATGAATCTTCACACAGTACCATTTTATCAGATTTAGCATTTTTTTTCCCACCATTCTCAATGTCTCAAGTGTATTTAGCATAAAACAAAGGCTTGCCAAAAGCGGTGAGAGTACTCAGAGGGATATAGAGGAGACTCTTAGGACATGCAGAGCTATTTACCACACGCACCCTCAAGAACCAGGGTCCTCTGTTTGTCTCATAAATAAAGTATAGAACTTCATTAGTGGAGCACTGACTTAAAAGCCCAGGCACAGCAACAAGCAGACACTGGGGCTAGCCCAGTTAAAGAGGGCCATAAGTAAAGAGGGAGGGCATGCAGTTAGCCAATTTAAAGACATTTGAGTCAGGGGCATTTGAGATGCCCAAATGTGGAGTCATGACTGATGTTGAATCAAAGACATGCCAGATTTCACTCCTTCCCTCCACACTTAAAAAGGGTCTAAATGATTTATGAATACTTGTTTGGAAATAGATAGCACGTTAGATGAGACTTCTGAGTTGCAGTGATTAACTATTCCACCTTTTTGATTATTTTTCATTGACAGAACTGAGGGTTGAAATTTCTATACTGACTGATGATGAATACAGGCGTTTTCCAGTAATGGTAATTATAATGGAATGTTGAGTTTTAGTGGTATCACTCTAAAATTTGAATTGCACACAATTAAACTTTATTTGTAAAACAGCCTCTGTTTAATTAAAGTATAATTTTATAGGGCATAGCAAGTGGAAATATGTTAAACTTTTTTATGGGCTCATTTTTCCAGGTTCTATTGATTGTGGGTATGAAGCAAACTGATTAGAGAAATGAACTACAATTGTAAATTTAGATTTAAAATAATAATAATAATAATTTTGATGGTAATAAAATATATGTCAGTGGCAAGATCTCAAAGTTTCATCATTAATGGTAAAAAAAAAGGACTGTTAGTGATTTTACTTTGAAAAATCCTCCTCCTTTATACTTGTTCAGTTGACACAAATAACTTAGCAATGCCAGCAAAATGAGCAGCTGAAACAAAGAAGAGACAGACAAAAGCAATACTACTCTGCATTTTAAAGGTGGCCAGCAAAAAGGCTGAGAACACTTCTTAGGCTAGTGTTCTTGGTGTTTAGGGGCCTGTAATCAATCCTGGAAAATGAAAACAGCTCATTAGGGATTGATTTCAGCCCCATTTAGATAAGCAGAGTGGGTCGGGGCCCGGCCCCCAGGGGCCCCAGCCTAGCCCAAAGTTCACGCCATGCCAGGTAGAGAACAGCACCGCGGGCTATCAACTTTATTAGGCTGGAGATAAGCTGATTAGACCTTGTCAATCAAAGGTGCCAGTAACTCAATCATGATCCAGGGGACTTTCTCTCTGTCTCTCTCCTTTTCTCTCCGTTCCCACTCTCACAATCTCCCTCTCTTTTTGTGATAAATCATTGAAGCGACCAACAAAGTGGCAGCCATCGCTGGGCTAAGCTAAGCAGCCCTGCAGTTGTCACCAAGGCAGACGCACGAGGACCCTGTGATGATGTGACGACTATATTAAAGAGTACATCAATTTGTTTTAGAGCAGTTTGATTTTCGACTGCAGTGGTATTAAACGAGAGGGGGGAAACAGAGGGGAGGGCGAGTGTGTCGGCGTCATCGAACACGATTCCAGTGGCAGAGCAAGGGGTGCTGGGACAGAGAGAAATAAATAGATAAATGGCGGAGTGACGAGAAATAAATAAATATGTTTTTGTAAACATAAAAAAAATCTTCACGGCTCCCTTTTGAAGAGAACTGTGGCTTTGAGTCTTGCTGAGAGTCCATGGGTGCTGGAGTGGCCCAGTAACAGAGCACATGTTTGTCCCGACTCTCTATCTCTCCCCCTCCATCTTCGCCTCTGTTTCTCTCCCACTCGTTTTATTTCTCCCTGTTCTCTCTAAAGATCAGACTCGATCGTTCTTTTGGTGCTGGGCCACCAAAGTGGCAGTCACTCCTCAAATATATAGGCAAACACTTAGCAAATGACACAGTCACTTACATTTATCACAAGTGATGTTTGACATTGACGGAATTATTTTAATTAAACCTTAAAAAACTGCAATGTAATATTTAATACAGAAGAATAATAATTATAATACTGAATTACATAATCATTTGAGTAAAAAAATGACTGTACAATGAAAAAATAAATTATTTAATTGGAATGTAGATTGTTTGAAATGATCTCAGTAGGTTTTAATTGTTATTTTATAGGCGCATATTAAATGTAAATCATATTATTTATTTGTGTTATCTACAACTGCCACAATCAATTAGACACTGTGTTTATAAGAACATGTTGTCCTCACTACATGAATGATTACTAGAATTATATATGTACAATGTACATCTTTTTCTTTTTCTTTTTAGCATGTAGCTGAATCTTTGCTCCCCTTCTTAGTTTAGTTTATTCTCTCTGTTGTACAATGTAGTTTGAATATTTTAAGGATCCCTTTTTCATTTCTCTTTTTAAAAAAAACAGTTTGCTAAAGTGGATTCTCTTGAGGTATAGCATAATAAATCATTTTTTTGTAGACTGATACAATTGGCAATGTTGTATTGTGTTCAAAAAGAATATGGAGTTATTTGATAATTGTTTGATTAATAGAGCAGAGAGCTAGGACTTAAATATTTCACAGCTTGAGTTTTCAGCTGAGGAGAAATGGGTCTTTTTTTAAATACATTTAAGAAAAAGTATGTTTTCCTTTAGCTATTTAAAAAGAAAATAATTATTGAAAACACTCCCGAAATTTAGCTTGAAACCATATTTTCTAAATATATATGCTTCAACGCATAACATCTTGCTCTCAGAAAATCTAGCCGTGGGTGAGCTGTTTATCAGTAAACCCCCGGTGGATGAAAGGCGTAGCAATAATGATTTTTTCTCTCCTAATCGGACCTTGTCAGCAAGGCGTCTTATCGTGGAGAGGAAAATGACACCGATCCTATCGAAGAGCCTGGAGTCCGAGTCGGCGGCGTGTGTCCCCCCCAATCATGGCCGGCCGTGGCCCAGCCATATCTAGCGCCGCCACAAACGGCGCGCGACGCTTTTTTCATGTGGACTTCAAAAACGTTGCGAGTCATTAAAATTGCACCCGCGTTCGGCAGCGGGGATCAGCCGCTCAGGAGCGAAAATGGGATGTGGGAAGAGGAGACTCGCTAAATGTGTTAATTCCATCCTCACATGTTTACGGCTTAATTTTAATCTGTTTGAGGGAGGAGGAGGGGTGGAGGGGCGATTGGAAAGGGGGGCGGGAGGGGCAATGAGAAAGCCGCGCACTGCAATAAATCGCCATTATCTTTGACACCCTAGGACTCAGCTGTTCCAGGGATTTAGGGGTCCACTGGCAACAGTGTATATCGTAGTGCATGAAAACACTGTTTACGCTTGAACTGTGGTAGCTAAGGTGCAATCACCAGTTTCGGGCCGCACAGACAAAAGGCTTCCGCGCACAATGGCCAGCTAGCATACGGACCCTCAATGGAAGAGCTGAACCAACAGACTCAAGTATGTGTTTGTGAGTCTGTCTGGGCAAGTCTGTTTTCCTCTGTATTTCGACAGGTGTTCTCGCGAAAATCAAAAACACAATATTTGCTAATACTATGAGAGTGGCGACAAGTATTTTTAATTCCATTAACCTTAAATACATGTTTGTTCTTTCTTCGATAGATGCTTATCAAGATCTCTTGAGTGAATAATAATGTTTTACCGAAAACCACGAACTACCAGTTAGCCACCTTCTGTCCAATGATTAGTTCTTCAAAAGTATCAGCTAGCTTTAATAAAATTATGAAAATCTAATAATTAGACCTTTAGTCACTTATTAGCTTCAACAAGGCTCTCAGTATAATGAGACTCTTGGAAGTAATGATCTAACTAGAGTGCTCAATGGAGCTTTCAGGCTTACTACAAAAGTGAGGCATCACTGGTAAGAGTAAGACAAATGTTGATTTTTCATTTTAAATATTTTCTTTTACTTTTACATGAAGACTTTTTAAACTGAGCAGAAATTTAGGCCAGATGTATTTTAATATTAACTTGTTTAACAAGTGCAGCGAACTGTAGCTTTATTTTGTTCTTATTTGGTGAAAATTTTAGAGATTGACAAATTAATACAAAATATATATAGATTTTGTCAAAGTCTTAAAAATGCCTCCATTCTCACACAACGACATAAAAGTACATTTTGTAACTATAAAATACAGGAAAAGAAGGTGACTTTAAGCTGAAAAAAATGCAGTGTTACTAAAGACAGAAAAAATGAGAATTAAGTCATGTTGGCCTAGTGTATGTATTGATCTGTATTCTAAGTCAAACATCATCCATTTATTGATATAAATCTGCACCTTATCTCATACAAAAACAGCCTCCAATTGTCGATAGTGCTATGCCACTATATCTTAAAAGACACCTCAGTTCCAACCTTAAATCAAATTCTATTTTTAGGTTACAATAACTAAAAAGACACCCCCTGCCTTCTTGCATGCAGAAGAAAAAGTGTAGCATTGACCTCTGGCTGACACTGAGAAAGCTGAGAAAGGGAGGGGGATGGAGAAAAAGAAAACAGAAAGAGCGACAGAGAGGAGAGAGCTAAGACAACAACTGTGAAGAGCCACATAGGGTTAAAGAAAAACTGTTTCAGAAGGAAATGGGAGACAAAAGCGAGGACTCAGAGCCCCCATGGGCGCTTTAAAGAGCAGCTACATCTGAGGACCTGAAATATTAAAAATGGAAAGGGAGAAAAAAAAAAATTAAATAAAGCAAAAGATTGGCATTAAGTGAGATTTGTGCCACCTTATCACCCGAGGATGTATATCAGAAATATTAATTCATTGATGAGAACGATGTGCAGGATGACAAGATGGCTGATGTAAGTCAAACCCTAAAAGCAGAAAAAGGAGGAGACATTATCACAGCGAGTGGAGATGGAACTGTTTTACGGAAACGAGACATGGACACTTTGGGACGATGAATATATTCACAGCAGCCACAGTGCTGTTTTTATTCCTTAACATGTATTTACCTACTAAAGACGCAAGGTTATTTTAATAATTCACATTGATATATATTTTAACTTAACAGTTTTTAGAGTGTACTATTGTAAATAATCTATTGGCTTGTTTTGTCCAGCCCCCCCCCCACACACACACACATTTCTTGTTATTTCCACAGTAATAAATCAACAACCTTTTTATTTAAAGGAACTACACAACTGCTACAAAGCCCTTAAGTAATGACAACCAAGACATCCCACCATTAGCAGTTGATTTTCACAGACAGACTTCTGTCAAACTGGCAGACTCAGCTGAGTTTTTAGAAAACTGTAAAAAGGAAAGTACAGCTGCTGGTGGAGTTTTTAAGATTTTTTCCATTTGCATTGTACATGCTATGCAGAATTATATTTTTGGTTATAAAAAATACATTTGTCTAATATTACACATGTGCTGTGATGTCAGAAATGGTATGATTTTAGTGCATGATTTAAAGTATTGCTCTAACTGTTTATTTCTATTTCATTGTTAATTTTTATCTTTGTGCATTGAACTAAAAACCCATATTTATCAACAAATCATAAATTTTGAGAAAGGGAAATTATTCAAGAACATGCAACTGGAAAAAAATATATGGGAAAACAAAATATCTTAAGCATCTATAATTAAGAGTAAATAAATTCACAGCCTGGGAACTCTAACTTTCAGACTGTGAATCTTTTAAATCCCACTCATTTTAAATTGTGTGTCAGATTCAGCAGAAGCAAGCAGACAGTCATAAGGTAAAGTCGGTAGTATAATAGTACCCTGCTAACACAGCTGACTGCTGATGCCATTTTTAATACATGTAGTCTGCCATCATTCACTTACTGTGGGGAGCTACATAAAAGTTAGAGTTAGCAAAATTTATTTTTAGGTCTATACCTTCCTGTAACAGTAAAATAAAAATACATGGAAATAAGTACAGCAATATTTTTCTGAAATTAAATACTTCACCAAATGTTTTTAAATAAATCCACCCTTTCTTGCCCTATACCATTTCCTTCACTCAGAAATTGCAATCTGAAATATTATTGCTTTTCAGTTTTTCCATAGTGGATGCCAACTAAGTAAATATAACTATGTAAATATGAGCCAATATAATTTATGTAATATTAAGAATTATTATATCAGTACTGTCAGTGAAGGGCAATGATTATATTTTTTCATATACCCTACCAAAAGTATTTTAAAATGACAATGTAAAATAAATTATGATGATAACATGTAAGTAAATTAATAGGATAAAATTTGATTAATCCAAAATAATAAAATATATCCATATTTTCATTACGAAAAAACTATTTTCATCAAGCTGTGGTTGATGGTGTATTTTATGTATACATATAAGTCAAACATAAATTAAATTAAATACAGAAGAACATTATTTTTAACATAACATTCCCAGCTCTAGCTGCCAAAGTTCTATATGTAGACAACCCAACAACAACTTTGACTTCTCTTTAGCTTAAGACGGTGTAGCTTGTGCTTTGTTGTCGTTGTCATTTCTCATATAGTCTCACAGATGTTTTTCAGTTGCACAGATAGAGAACCTGTGGTCTCATCTGCGAACCAGTATGTGCCACCTTTTGTGTTCCAAGAAACATGCCTTGTACTTTCAGATTTAAATTACTCGGTCTAAACCAGGGGGAGAAAAAAAAAGTACAACTGTTCCTGGTCCCTCCAACTCTAAATGTTGGTTCAAGCCTTGAGGAAACTATTTGATTCTGTATAGGGCTAAATGCAGTCATTAGCTCTTTATTAATCTGCATCTTCTGTAGACGTCCCCTTAGCCTTCTACCCTGCAAGACACACAATTATACTGTACAAACACAGAGAAGCGCATTAGCCATCTCCGTCTGTCCTTGCTCCTCTTTTCCTCAATGGTAGCCCAAAGGAGCACACCCCCCCTCCCCTGTCAAAGGAGCTTCCTCCTTGGCCGTCCTGTGCCCATCAGACAGGGTGCCCGCCCGTTTAAGACACCCAGGGAACATGAAACAGAGCCGGGCCGAGATGTCAGCTGGTTGCCCCATCTGCCAGTCAGTGGGATGGTAAAGCTTTTGTCCTAGGGGGTAACCTTAGGAGTGCTCTGTGTGCTTCTCAAGCGTGTCTGCGTGCACACATATTTGTGTGTCGCTTTGGGATGGGAAGCTCTGCATCCCAGTTTTAAGCAAAGAGACTCACAAGCGACATGCTGACATTGTCCTTTTAATTTATGTGGCCAAAGACAAGACACTCATATTTTGGCTAAAATGACCAACATTTACATTTTGCATTCCCTGTTGACAGATCAGTGAAGAATAACTGCGATGTTTTCGGTTTGAAAGGCAGATATTTCCAGAAGATAAAATATTTAGATCTCATAGAATTGTCCTCTGTTGGATTAAAGATAATTGGTTTAATTTTAGATCTTCTCACTTTTTATGGAAATCACAGCTGATGGAGGCCTTGTTCCAGCTTAAATTACCGAGGCCTCGTCTCTATCTCCTTCCTGTTCCTCCGTTAAATAACATAACCTTGACAGTACAAACAGTTTAACTCCCATATAAATCAACCAAGGTACTGACTTGATGCAAGCTGGCCGGCTGCTTAATCTGAAGCAGAATTCCTTTTCTGCATTCTATCGTTTGGTAGATAGGCTGCGCCCTTGAGCTGTTGAAGGAGGGAGGCGCCGCTTATACTCACTCAGTAAGAAGGTGCTGAAAGGGGGCCTCTGTGCACGCATGAATGCATGCACATAATCCTTTGGACGGGTCTATGTGAGCCCAAGAGTTCCTAAAAAGAGAATACACGTAGACAGCATGAACTTATTTATTTACCACTGAGTTATGCTTTTGTAGTTGTTTCTGTCAAGGATATCAGCACAAGTTAATATATGTGTGTCTGCTTGCGAATGTCTTCTAGTAATATGAACATGTTGCACGTGCTTTGCACCTCAGTTGTTTCGGGCTCAGATAAAATCTGATTTATAGCAACAAAATAACCCCTTTCCTATGCTGTAATCATTTTAGTCAACTTTGACTGTTGACTGCCATGTAAAAAGCTTCCCTTAAGTGGTCTACATAGTCCCCATGCTCACATCAGTCAGTCTCACTGCATGATGTATGTAGTGGTAGTCCTAAAGGGCTGATGTATGCACAGCTCTGCACCGGCAAGTCTTCCCCAAGCACATCTATGATCTTGGGTTACTCAATCATCAATCAAGGCCAACTGCTGCGTACTGTACTGTCGCCCATCTTTTAAAGCACAGTTGTGAAGGACTGGCTAAGATGGCCTGAGGGACACTTTCCTTGGTCTGGCCCATCTCAGGTTTGATGTGAATATGAGCGTAGTTATGGCTACACACAGAACAGAGAGGATTCATTGATATAAACTTTTTTAATGTTTGGTGAAGGCCACCTGATAGTAGTGGGATGTGGTTGTTAGTATTTTTTTCTGAAGAATTTGCAGTGTTTTGGGTGTTTCCTGCAGTAACTCAGATAATTTTGCATAATCAAGGGATAAAAAAAAAAGAAGGAAGAAACGCAAATTAAAAGCATAATTTCCATAAAGCAACTTAACCAAAACTTGTGTACCCTTTATATTTAAGATTTTATATTTTCCATTCTTGCAATTGTGAATAATTTAAGTATTTAAAGTAACAAATTAAAA
>JAPTMW010000012.1:15728814-15739493 GCA_029822955.1 Ostorhinchus angustatus | reverse complement strand
ATGATATATCTTCATGAGACTCAGCAATGCATTCACTTTACAGCTTTACTTTAAAAAAATGCTGTCCACAGTAAATGACATTCCATTAAAAAATGTATCTGAAAAAACATTGCATTATACCATTTCCAATTAAGACAATTATTTAATGTAAAAAAAAAAAAAAAAACCTAAATTTTCATTTTATTGGTTCTCAGGAGAATATATTAATGGTGTTAAGATTATGTAAAATATTAAACTAAAATGGCTTTTTGCTAGTTTGCTTGTGCGTGGCCTATACCCTGCCAGGGGTGAAAGTGTTGATGAAGTAATCAATGAATAGAATTTGTCAACTTTCTAAGCGTCTGTTAAGCCCCTCTTCTCTCCCACTTAAACTGATCTGGAGTCCATCAACATCCATTTAGTGATCGAGCAGCTTCATCTGTTACAGGTAGACTTCATCCGTGGTTCTTAGCTTGTGTCTTGATGAGGCTAATTGCTTCTGTAAACACTACCATCAGGGCCTGTGCTAAGTGCTTCATGTTAAGGTGTTATTTCTGGCTTGAAGTTCATTGATGAAAATCTCTAGCTGTAGTAGTACGGTCCTATCAACAGCTCCATCTGGGTTTTGTTTTGTTTTGTTTTTAACATAAAATTCCAATTGACTGGGCAAAGCAGGTTTTGTCACCTGCTTCCACTCATGTGGACAGAAAGTCTTTCATCACATATGAAGTCAATCAGCATCAGAGTGTGATTATTTGCTTTCATTTTTCCGACATCTGTATTTTCAATCATCTTTAAGTGGGTTTGTTGAAATATCCTTCAAACTACTACAGTATCATGACAAGATCCTTTTGCTGAACCATTATGTTGTCTTAAAAATGTAAGGAAACATTAATAATAAAACTCCATGAACAATGAATGAAACTGAATGACAAAATCAGAGAATTTCAGTTGTCTGTCTGTTCACATTTTATTGGCAGCATTTTTCCACAGAAATTTTCATATGTATATTGTTTTTAGCTTGAGGGAGCCAACCTTTGAATGCTTTTTGTCACTATTCAGAAGTTGTTTGGCAAAATGTCATTAACATAAGGGCAAATATAGGCTGATACATGTTTTAAATCCCTAGTCCTAAAGGGCAGAATCATCGGGGGTGGGGGAAGCCAAAACAGAAATATAAAAGTACCTCAAAGAAAAACGAGATGGCCAATAGAACTTTTCAGGTTCGACGTAAACTTGCTGCTCGGGCCTCTCTTCTCCTTTGGCACGGGACAAGGGCGCCCAGGCTTTGCCCAGGTGCCGTCTGTGCCATTGGCGCTAAAGCGAGGAGAAGCTGGCACACTTTGGGCATGGCTGCTGCCCCTTCTTCCTCAAAGGCTTGCCTCGTCTCCCTTCTTTCCCCTCATGGTCCCTGCTGCTCCATAGCCCAGGGAGCTCATTAGGCCAGACTTCCTCTTCATTTAATCCATTTTTCATAGCCTAAAAAACAGTCCCTGATCTTAAAAATCCTGGCTAATTTAAGCCTGGATGTTGGGGAAAGAGTGAAAATATCATGAAAAAAGCAGTCCCGTGCTCGCTTTTTCATACTACTTGTGTTGAAATTAAATGTTTTTTTTTTTTTTGGAGTAGCTGTATGTCTAGTATAGGAAGATGCAGAACCAGCACTAATATGAACCCTTCTTTAACAGTTTTAGACCCCAACAGGCAGCATCCTATTCCTGCTACTGTTTTCTTGCCTGTTGTCTGGAGGTCTTGGGGGAGACCAAAGTGTTAACTTGGCCTAATGAAAACATTGGTAATAACATGCTCCCTCTCCATGTTCCTTTAATTATGTATCTCTTACTGGATACTAGAAGGCCCCTGTAGGCTTCCAGCTCCACTTGTTGTGGAAGTGAAGTTTCATTTGTAACTTGGATCCTAGTGGGGAGGATCTGTTCAGAGAAACTAACACATTTTCTCAGTCTTTCTCTCATACTTGTTCTCTCCTTGAAACTCCCTTGCTTTTTCTCTCTAACATCATGCTGTTGCTATCTATCACAATTAGGTATTGATCAAGAGAAACATTATATAAACATAGCTTCTTTTAGAAACACATGGCCAAGTATCACTATTTTTATTGAATGAGAAGCTGCTTTGGAGTTACTACATTTCATTATTTTCAGGCTCTGCTTGTATAGCTTTACCATTATATCCACATAGACATTCTCAAAGTTAACAACCTCAAAAGTTGTCCAAGTCTTTGTCCTGTATCTTCCTCATCGAGGACAACCCCCCTCTCCTCGAGGAAGTTGTCATAGCATTAATATACCTCCCAGGTATAAAGTGTTGATGAGTGCCTGTCTCCTCAGGCTGACACTTATTTCGCCAAAGGTCTCAGAGCTGGGAGAGAAGAACATTGACAGAAGAGGGGAAAAAAAGAGGTGCATGCATACCGAGCTAACGGATGTGGTGGAATTGTTAAGCAGTCTTGGCTGCCCTCTCGTTAGCCTCCGAGATTCCTGGTGACAGAGGTGAAGTAGCGAGACTTGTGGTGGGTTGTGAGGACGAGGGTCAGTGCCCCTAAGGGTGCCGTGGCGTGGCCGTGCCAGGCCAGGACCCAGTGCCACTGTCTCCGGTGCCTCCTCTGTCAGCATGCCCTATGCCCCAGGCCACTGCAGAGGGGGCACACGGGGGGCTGTCACACGTCGGCCTCAATTACAATCAGGGGATGGTGCATGCGAACACCACCCAACATCACTGCTCATATTGCAGTCGTAATAGCTTCCCTGTGTCGTATTTTACTTACTATGCAGATGAAGCCTTTTAGAGCCGTGCTGTCTATGGAGTATGTCTCACTTTCACACAATTTCCATCACTAAGGAATCTGCACATCTTTATAGTCCCAAAAACCTTTTCAGAATAAGGTTTAATTTTCCAAATCCTTCCTTTTAAAATACCTTTTTATTGTGTTCTGTAATAGTTTAGTCAAGTACTGAGTTTAAGATATGTGTTGCACTTTATCTTTTGGTTTTTGGCTATTGACACCCCTCTGTAATGACTTTCTTTACACCATCTACACCATGTGCTTCACTGTTAATTTACTCTTCTGTATAATTCTTTGATTTTGTTGTATATTATTTTGTTTTTGTAGTGTATTGACCAAATATGGACAAACATTCCTATTTGTCATATTTAGGCGGACAGAAAAAAAAAACTCAAGCTCTATTGTTGTAGTCTGTTGGATAATCTAAATAAAAAATATTTTCCTTGGATTTTCATCTCAACACCTTAATACACTAACTTTACTCTTGCTGTGATTTTATGAAATTTGTTTTTAATAAATGTCTAATGTTCTTGATTAAATTTGCAATGTACCACTTGTATCCATGTACACATTTTTTGTGCCACAGATTGATCCGTGGACACCTTGGCATCAATATTGAGTTTTTACTTGGATACTGGGCCACAGTAGTTGAGTCGACTTGGTGGCTATTTTTTCTTTTAGGCAGTCTGGCTGTGGACCACATGCTGATTTGCACTGAGGATCCTCATACTTATATGAGGAATCAGCATATTAGTATTAGTTTCTCACTATAGGGTGTTTTAGCCATGCCTGGCTGTTCCTGTCAGTCATGACAGGGTCACATACCATCATCCTACCCCTGAAGAGAAAATGACACCTGGCTAAAAGAACCGCTGCGTGTAAAGAAATTTTGTCCCACCTCCTGGTGGCCAACCTGTCTAAGCAACATTATGGCAAGATTAGCTTTGCCAGATGGCATACATTATTCATGAGGGGAAAATAAAAGGTATCTAAGGTTGTGTTGTTACAGACTTGATGACTCTCTCTTTGTGTCTTCCTTTTTTCTCTATGGTGAAGCTGGCCCCATCAGCATACCATAAACCCACAGGGAACTGAGCCAATCGTAGAAACTTCCCCCTACCCTATTGTCACCTTCATCGGCAAACTTCAAAAACACAAAAAAGAAAATTATTTTGTTCCGCAGCTACAGTGACAATGTCTGTTGCTCAGTTATAGATTAAAAACGAAGGACTTGCTTTAAAAGGAAGGAGTGCTAGACAAAAGAGGCGACAGGCAGGGGGAGGTTAAAAAAAAAGGGCTAGCTACTGAGTTGACAATTGAGTTATAATATCGTGTCCTTTATGAATAATTAATTTGATGGTGCTGAGGCCCCTTAGAAGGTTGATTAAATTAGTTCTGCCATGTCTTAAAACTTAGATATGCTTCATTAGTGTGGGAGATGGTGGCAGACGTGTTGGGTATTCACTTAAGCCTGTTTTAGTTAATGATGAAGAACAGGAGACGCCTTGTCACAGCAGCAGTGATGCACAGTGTTACATCACATTTATGTCAGTTAACAGATTTCAGAAGATCAGCATTTGAACATGTTGTCCCCTTTCTGTTTGGTCAGATGATCTACGATATGCTGCTGTCCTCTTTAGCTAAAGCAACAGAGTATTCAGGATTAGATGTTTTATATTTAATTTGTCCTGTTCATTGGAATCAGTTGTGTTACATAATGAATTTTGGTTTTGTTGATACTTGTTCTTGTGTATATATTTTTTTTTTGCAGTGTTTCTTGACATTCCTTACTGAAGTAATTTCTATTTCACATCACTCATTGTACTCCACATTGTATATTCTACATAAATAACTACTTGAAATAATTTTTAGCAACTTTAAAAGATGAGAACACCATTGGTGGTTGAATCCTTCAACATTGATGCTTCAGTCATTTCATCTCTATATTTTAAAACAACAATACTAACCACAATTGAACAATGTATACAGTACACAAGAGCTTTGACATGCCCTTACATGTCGTGCCATGTTGTGTGTATTCACAGTGGCAGCTGACAATAATCTGCCTTCAACACAGTAGTCCCGGTCATTGTTAAATGAGGCGCATGATGTGTCTCTCTTTTGTGAGCCCCCTCTGTGCCTCTTAGTCCCCCTATAATAGCAGTATTATTTTCCTTTTACCAGAGCAGGGAAGTGTGGTGGTATTACTCTAAAGTAAAGCACAAACTTCTGTTTGTGCTGTCTATCAGAGCAGCCACAATGACGCAGTGTTCTGATAACAGGCTCTACTGTTTCTGGCTTAGAAGAAATTGTCAGAGCACCTTAGATTTGCTAAAGAAAATTCCATGTGTCTTCTGAACATGAGAGGGTAAATATGCCTGTTGCAGGGACTCCTTGTTATCACGTGCCACCAGCATGCTATCATCAAGAGAAGACCATCAGAGAAGACATCCTCTCTTTCTCTGTGGTAGTTAAATTTCAATCAACTGTATCTTTCTCTATAGCATTTATATCCTTTCCAACAGATATGTGTAACCTCAATCTGCCTTTTATTTTTATTTTCCAGTTTACCCCAGATATAATTCTATTCTATTCTATTCTATTCTATTCTATTCTATTCTATTCTATTCTATTCTATTCTATTCTATTCTATTCTAGATTGTGCCAATATAACTTTTTTAATTAGCCTCTGTCACACAGCATGCACTTGCTTCCTTGGTGTAACCCTTACTCTACAGCCAGCCTTCACCCTCAGCCCAGCCCTCTCCTTTTTTGCTGTGTTTCAGGGGCTCATGAGTATTAATGAATTCAGAGTTTGAGGAAAATAATCTTTAAGTGTTTCCAACTGTCAGATCCTGTCAGTGCAACCACGTCTAATGGTCTGCGCCTTCCATTCAGGCTCATGTTTGATGTCTCGCTTTTATGCCCTCCTTTTTTCCCATTGCTAAATCGCTGCTGACAGTCCTGTGTCCCCACAGATTGTTTGTTTGTTTTCAACCATGCTTGTTTTACATATCATTGACGTAACAAGAATTCATTTACGAGCTGTTAATGGGGGAAGTGAGGGAGTGGTCTGCTTCTTTCTTATAGTCAAATAGGATTTGATCATGAGTCAGGTTGCAATCTGTTGTAGCACTGAATGCAGTGAGGAACATCGAGGACTTTGAGAACCTCCGAAGTGATGCTAAATCTTTTCTAAAAGTAGAATGTTTTTTTCATGTCCAAACCATTTGACAAGGAACAGCTGGGCAGGAACAGTCACATCCTCATCAGTTTGAACAGGAGCGGTGATCAAGCATTGATCAAGACAGTCTAGACAGCCTTTGTGTGTGTTTCAGTCAGTTTTTGCATCAGTTTTAACTCTACCTCACAAACAGTGGGGTTGGGTGGGCGATATTCAACAAAGCACGTTTCATTCATTTAGCAACAAGGACCTATTATCAGTAGGTGTTGAAAAGTGCTAAATACTCCTAGCACTCGGAAGAAAAATAGAAGGAGACTCCCAACAGGCCCTGTCAAAACATGCAAATGAGGTTGACGCCAAGTCCGATTTTGACAAACATAATTAAGGTGTTCCAATTCGGGACATGTTAATAAAGAAAACTGCAGACCTCCCCCAGGTCTTCACTAATCATAAAGTCTTAAAGCTGTGTGATTGTGTGTGTGTCGGTGTGGGTTTTCTCTCCCCCATCTCCCATTTTATTGGATAATGAACTGTTGTCGAGTGTTAGATCTACTTTCGCAGTCTTTCGCTGAGTTTGAGGAGATAGGCAGGGAAGAGCTGCCCGAGGTGTGGTGTTGTACAGATAATTAAAAGGCAAGAAATTTGTGTTTCGCTCTTTGATCTGCCTGTCAACTTTCTGATTAGAGACGTTCAAGGCTTTAATCAACAGTAATGTGATGATTAACGCTCCTAAACTGTTGAAAACGAACTAGAGGAACGTCAAGTTTTCCCTTTCTTCTCCCCTCCTCCTCCATATATCTCTCCCTGAGTCCATTTCCAACAAACTGGCAAACTTTTCTCCTCAGTCAGTTCCACCAGGGGTTGTTAAATCAGATGTTGTGTTTGATTAGGACCAACTGACATGTTGTTTTCACCTCCATATACCACTCTCCAGGCCTAGCATCATTCGACGAGCTCAAGTTTGCACAGTATCTTCCAAGTCCAAACGCTCTATTTAATTTTCCTGTTTTTGTATTTTTATATTAATTTGACCTTCAGCTTAGATATAGTGGTTTTTGTTATTGAAATGTATAAATGATGGTGCCACCGCATATTGGCACCATCTTTATACAGCTACTCAATTCAGAATAAAATCAAATTATTTAAGTTGCATACTAAAGCACTTAAACTATGTTTTTTATTATTTAGGCTGATGTGGATGAATAAAGCTTGATGTACTAGTGTTTTTTTTTATTTTTGTTTTTTATTTATATGTTATTTATTTTTATATTTTGCAGTGTGGCTATTTCAATTGTGTGACACAAATGTCAGCACAATGAATAATGCATACACAAATTAGCTCTTTCGGATATGAGTTTTAATTCTGCACTTCATACATTTTTTACGATTTTGACCAAGTTTAATCAACACATAAAAAAATAATTTTCCCAGCACTGGAAATGGAATTAATAAGTCCGCTCTGTTTGAGCTTCACAATTGACCAATTGGGATACACTTAGAAAAGGTGTATAGGCTGACCAGTCGTCTGTAGAAATTCCCTGCTTTTTAATTGAAGACCTCAGAAAGCAGCGCTCCTGCCCACACATTGTTGCATGTGGGGCAATCACTACAAGCACCCAAGTCCATTAGTTTTCATTTGGATGGTTCAGTAAGACTGGTTGATTAAGTCCAGGCAATTTGCTTGTAGAAACCTTCATTCTCCACTTACCCCTCCTGCTTTTCAGCCCTCTGCCACCAGCAGGGTTGTCGTTCAGGTTAATTTAATCTGGTTTGTTACAAATATTTAACACAATACATTTGTGGCTGTCTACATTCGGTCCCTTTGCTCTGAGTAAGGAGTTTGCTGTAGTTTATAATAGAAGAACTTTGCATATGAATGCTCTAGCACATCTGGCTGTATATGTAATTACAGTTACAGTAAATATAATATTGACTTCGGCACAAATATGAATAGTCATGACAGCTGTGTCTGCACAAACATGTAAGTTGAGGTAATTTCATACATGTAAAACAAGCTATCCTTCACCAAGCCTCATCAATTCTCATCTAGTAAGGGCGAAGGGGACTTTACTGTTTAAAAAATGTAAATCTGCTGATCTGAGGATTTGACTTTGAGGCTAAGGTGAAAGGAAAAGAGGAGGGGGAGCTCAAATAGATGGGAAATGCAGCTTTCAGTTCTCTCCACCCTGGTTCAGCTTTAAACAAATTGTTCTATTACCAGCTGGTCTCCTACAGCCCCGGTCATTTATACCCATTAAACTTGCGTCTTATCACCCATAAGACGCTCTTACGTCTCTCCATCCTCCAATTGTCTATAATCAGGTATTTAAAATGGCAGCGGAAATTTCTTTTGCGCCTTGCTTCGGTCTGACGGACAGGCAAACGAGCCAGGAGGAGGAGGAACGGGGGAGGAGAGAGGGATATTTTCTGTGGAATGATGAATAGGCCAAGTTGAGTGGCTGACTAACCGAGATCTGTCTTAATCAGAAGTGATTTGTCAGAACAGGAGCTCTGCGGGGTCAGGGCGCAGGCGATGAATAAAACAGAGCCTGGCTGAGTGAAGAAAGGCCCCAGAAATCCACCCTGACTGCCCACCGCCACTCATACACATGCAAGAGAAGGGCCAGTGCATGTGCTAAGTCAGGATGGACGTGGATGGGCCTGCCTCACCCCGCCCACATTATACCTGGTGTTGGCCCTTTAAAAAGCACACCGGTGTCTCACCTGCTCTGAAAGGTCCTTATCCCCACGAAAACTATATCATTGGCAATCAATCAGAAATATGTAAACAGATAATTGTAACAGTCAGATCTGTTAAGTTTATATGCACTAAAGAAATGCAATAATCAAAAAACCCCGGTTTAGACTTTTGGGTCCATTATCGTTTGTATGTAGTGAATTGATTACATGACTTCTGTTTTCTCTTGTTTTTACACATGCACAGATCCAGGTGTGTTAATCTGATTTCTCGTAATCAGATTACTGCTGTTGTCTGATAAAGTGTATCGCATTATAGCGTTTACATGATCATTTGAATAATCTGATAACTCCAGAAATCAGATAATGATCTTAGTCTTAGTCTGCATGGAAGCAGGCTCAGTGTTAAACGCTATGAATGGGGCTAATTATTAATACAGGAATATGTCATTATTTTGCTGAAAACATGTAAGTACACTGAATGAATCTCTGTCATTTTCAGTTCCTACTTCTTGGACAGATGACACATGTAGTGTGATAGTCAATACTAAGACTCCAGTCACAGTAATAGAATTATATTGACAGTTGATTAACAATTTGTCTTTTTTTATGTTAATTTTAATGCCACTACCATGGTGTAAACCTAACAGTAGTTTATTTCTAGACGTACAATCCACCTAATGAGGATGGAGACCTACTGCAATAGCCCTGAACACATGAATGAAAACAAACATTTCTGTTTCTTCACAAACATTATGCAGGGAAGATTTGACATAAATATATTAAATGCACAAAGCCAGTAAAATCTGAAACAGTGCAAAATGATATAGAAATAGTGATGGAAATATTTCTTTTTTTATTCAGGTAAATCTTAATGATTACATTGGTGGAAAAGAATGGCAGATCAAACAGATCTGATAGATTCTGTAAAACCTGATTCACTGCTTCATCTCTTATGTCAAATTTTGTGAAACAATAATGCAGTAAATAAATGTGTGTCTTGTGTTTGACCTCCAGACGGGTATGTTTCTTCTTCAGTTCCACAGACATTGTGAAGCATTGTTGATGATTGTTTTGTAATATTTGAAGCTTCACTGAACGGCTGTATCGTGATGCCGTCGATATCATAGGCGATGTTTCGTGATGGCATGATTGTATTGTGAGTTTCTCTGTGATTCGCCCTTATGAAACACAAATGGTGAATAATGCAACTTTTCACAAAACACTTGGAATTGAGTCTTTTGTTGCCCATCCACCAGAGTAACTGTTCCTAAGTAACATGCGACAGAGTTGGCTGTTATTATAACTAAGCTGTCATAACATTGCCAAGCCCCTCGATGCTACATGCCCCCCTTGTGACCCAGCAGTTGGCACCTCTTTATTTTTATATAGCTCAGTGCGAAGGCGCTAGCCTCATGGCCTGTGGGCTCAGCATTACAAATACATCCCAGTGTGGGTACAACTTTGATGGAGGTGATGAAAGTGTGTCACTAGGCAGTTGTAGACTTGAGAAGTCCTTAAAAAAAGCTTCTCTGGAAGTGTACAAAGACAGGTAACTTTAGTCACCTGGGAGTCACAGGCATATAAGTTGACTGCTGCAGTGTGTGTGTATGTGTGAAGAAAGAGAGGATGATGGAGAGAGCCTGAGAGAGAGAAAATGTATGGTGTTACATTTATCCGGCTCCTCCTTACTTCCCTTAACCCTCCCATGGGTTCCCATACCCCGTTTGTTGGAGTGTGTGGCTTGTGTCTGGATATAAGTGTGTGTGGTAGCCTTCAAAAAGTGGTCTCAACTGCTTAATGAAAAGGAGCTGTGCCGAGCCTCAGAGCACACCACTGTCAGGTCTTGTACCCTTTCAGCTCTGGGGACAGAGGGAGCAAGGCAAAAAAATGCAACACAGGAAAAGAGAGAAGGGCCTCAGACAGTGTGTAACTGCTCTGACACAGCTCCTGTAAAATAGATGATGTGTCCAATTAAATGTGTCTGTGGATTCAAGAAAGTTGAAGGCTGCAGAG
>JAPTMW010000012.1:15690636-15705167 GCA_029822955.1 Ostorhinchus angustatus | reverse complement strand
GAATATAACTAGTTTAGGGATGGATTAAGATTGAGTTGTGAGAATAAGGAGGGATGAAGAGATATTTAGTATTTGTCTTTTTGACAGGTTTCATTGTTTGGGAAATGTAACAGAATATGATGGAAGAGGAGGCCCTACGGGCCCTCACGGCTGCCTCCTTGGTGTCAGCAAACACAAGATGTTGTTACCTAATCCAATGGGTGAAGGAGGGGTTATGTTGTCTGATGGATCACTCCCTGTCTACTGGCATGACCAGAGGGGGTAGGGACAATCCCCTATGTCCACTGAGGCAAAGGGCACACTGAAACTATGAGGCTATGATCTATACGCTCACTTCTGTCTCCTGTTTTGTCACCTGGTTCCCCAAGGACTGATACCTTAATCATTGTACTTAGCGGGACAAAGATGGGTAACAGGTTGGACAATAACAGGTGTGTAAGTTTTCATATCAGTGACCTGCTGCCTGATAGTGAGAAACCCTGTAGAATCCAGGTCAGCAAAGATGATGATCCTCAAAAGAGATTAAGTGAGTTGCAGGGCCGATGTGTTGTAAAGTGACACAGACTTGACTTTGACACACAAAACATAATACATTTTAATGTTACTGTTTGAAAGAGTTTTAGAAATACTAGAGACATAAACCTGAGGTGAATTTGAATTGATTTACATTTTAAACAAAATGTTTTAGGTTTGACCAAATAAAATTAGGATTTTTGCTTCTATACATTTTCTCTCTTCATGTCTTTCATAACAGAAGCGTACAGTTGTTGAGTTGCGATCCAGTTTGATATGAATCTGCTTTGTCTCTGCATTCATTGCTTTCCAGTCTTGCCTACATCCGTAACAGTGCATTGTGCAGTGGCTAGTAACATCGTAAAAAACCTTCGAGTCATGTAACAAATGACCCATATGTAACATTTTGATCATTATGCCAACCTTAGTAGTATTACCACATATGTCTGTTGGTTGTGTTTTGTTCAGGAAATATGTACAAGGCATGTGCATGTACTATCATAATAATCCAGGAATATGAAGTTTTCTTATTAGAATTTCAAACTGTAGACTTCACAAGTAAATAAAAACTGGTGTATCAAAACAGAGCTTTCTTAGTAGAAAGTAGATGACATTTGCCATGTAGAACCTTGTTTTTATCAATACTGAAAAGCAATGAGTGAATAAGCACACTGTTTTCAGTGTGCCCACATTTTCAAAGTTCTTCCTGCTTGGTCTCTTGTAAGAGGCTTGTCTTTCAACAGTTAATGTTAAAAGTTAGCTCACTATGCTCTTTTGTGTGCCTGAATGTGTGTGCATGTATCTTACTGAAGTGCAAGCTCAGATTAGTGTATTTGCCTTTATTTTTGCCTGTGTATTTGTGTGTATGTGCCTTTGCATGCCTGAGTGCATGTGGATGAGGGAGTGAGATAAGAAGGAGATGAAGAGTTGTTCAGAGGAGCTTTCTCACTCAGAGGCGTCCCCATCTGTTCGCCTGGGCCTAATTGTTCCTTGGTGCGACGACACGGGAAAAAAGGCAGAAACGCAACTGTACTTGTCCCCTGTCCCAGAGTTATTTCTGTAACATTAAAAGAGCGCCACCAGCACGCTCCAGATTATTGCCATGTAAATAATGGCACTTGGCTCGATTCCCTCCTAATGAATGTCATTTACTTTTCCAAACGAGGATTAATTATCGACCAAGGACCCCTCTCTCCTCCCACAGGGAGCACGATGCAATTAGCTGCCAAAAGATGGCTGCTAATATTTGTGTTTTTAAATACATCTATATGTATGTATGTGTGCATATGTTGCTGTGACATGGTGAATAACCTCCCAATTAAGTCTGCTTAATTCTGTGGTGAAACCGAGAGAAACGAGTGAACAGAAAAAGTAAAAGAGACCCGTGTCATCATATTGTCCTTGCCTCAATTGAGTATAAGGTTTTTTTGTTGGATGTTAGTATTGGACATAGTTGTTGTGAAACTAGGGGAAAAGAGAGTTGTGCCGCTATGGAGCCAGCCTCCCGGTTGCAAAATAAGGCCGAGAAAACAAACATAGGCCTCAAATTAGATTTCCCAAAACATAGCATTCCCTCTCATTTTACACACCACTGTGGCCTGGAGACGAGAATAGAATAACCCGTGAAATCCGCTTCACATTCAGAATGGCACACACACTGGAACACTTGACAAACGAATGCCCTCTGGATCTGTCTGATGACCCCGTTTTTTCTGACGAGGAGATCCAGAAGCCTTACCTATCAAATGCATATTGTGTAACTGTCCTGTTAATGTTAGTTTGCTGCCACTGACAGGATTATTCACCTTTGAAAAACCTAGATCATGCTCTCTTTTTCTTTTCCCCTCTCCTTTTTCCTCTCATGTGGAACTACCTCCCCCTGCGTGGACTGCACTTAACCCAAATGAAGGGGAAGACGGGGATAAGGGTTATTTCTGTCGACACTGGCACCGTTTGAGGTGTGGACCCCCTTCTGAGAACCCCAGACTTTGATAATGCCATAGAACTGAAAGGGTTAAATTAAAAGAGACCTTGAGTTCTAAAGGAGAAATATCAAGAGATCCATGCTGGCAGGTTTAGACCAATAAGTAATTTTTCCTTTTTTTTTTTTCTCCTTTGTTTGTTTTTCTTTTTATTATTACAGTAACTGCAACCATTTTAAGGATCGGTTGCAGTTTTTGTTCTGTTGTTTAGATTATGAAATGACAGTTACGTACTAAGGAAATCTGAAGAATGAAGTGACAACTGCGTTAAAAATCAAAATCAGCTTGTCGTAAAAACAGAGTAATCTTAAGGAGCGCAGAAACACAATCTATAAATTCCAAAAAAATCACTAAGTGGAGGTAATAATCAATTCCGTGCGTACATTTGCACCTGCTTTGTTTACATCAGGCACCCAGGGTTAGAACTGCCATGCCAGAGGGTTCTTGTGTGTCAGACATGCCCAGAGAGACAGGGGGTTTTGATAATGGATAACTGTGAGAAAGAGTATGTGGGAGGGAGTCTAAAAGAGGTGGCAGTTGGACACATACTATACCATGGGCTATAGTCATGCCCCTCCACCCACCCCACCCTACCAGTTTTCCACTCCCTCCATGTTTTATGGCTAGATTCTGTTACTGCTCTCTGGCTCACCTCTCAGTGTGAAATGAGCAAGTCTCGACTATCCTCCTCACCCCACCCGTTGAGCTCGCAGACACACATGAGCACTGCCAAGAATGCCATTTCTGTTTGGGTCTAAACATGTGCAGGTTTACGATCAGATGAGTGTGTCATTTGTAATGTGCATGCACAGTACAGTAAGTGACTGTACTTGAGGAAATGTTTGTCTGCGAGGTGGACTTCTGGTTTGTGCGTACGTACATATTCTATACAGCAGTAAACAATAGAAGACACTGGTATTTGCTTAGTGGAGCATCACAGTTTTAAGTAATATTAAATATTCTAGCATTCCCGTATTACCCTGCAGTCCTTTTTCTATCTTCTTTCCTCTAGATTCTCTGGCCCTTTCTTTGCTTTCTTTCTCTCTTTCTCTCAGGGGGAGGGTGAGGGGCACGCTCCAGGCTGCAGCAGGTTAAGCAGGTTCTGAGGAGCACAAGAATAATTTGGGATCTGCTCTGTTTCATCATCTCCTGCTGTCAGAAGTTTGTTTCTGAAGCAGCAGCCTAAACACTTGCTTCCTCCGATGATGTGTCACAAGTGGCACTTTGTTGAGCAGATGTATTTGTCTCTGGCAGGTTTTGTATACTGGAAATGAACAGGGATTGTACAGTGAGCAGGTTGTGATCTCTGTTTAGTATAAACCAGGGCCCTGTCAGAACTTGTATTCTTGTTGTTGTGTTTGTGTTCATTTCACTGTTTGATTCCTCTTTGCATTTGGGAGACTGTTCCCACAGTACCACCCAAAGTCCCCCCCCAACCTGATATAAACTATGTTTTCTGTAGTTATAGGATAAAAATGAACCTGAATCTTATGCAGTCTAAACTTTAAATAAAGAAAACAAAGAACTTGTACCTGTATTTATTTTGCACTGCCATTGTGGCCAAATACAGGCATACAGTCTAGACAGTGGTGGTAGTAGGTAATATAGTCATTTAAAAGTATTTGTTTGTAAGTTACAAAGAGATGAGAGGTTTGCTTTTTCAAATAAAAATAGACCTTAAGTAAATGTTTCACTCAGTTTTGATATGTTGTAAAAATCCATACACAACTGATCTCTTCGCTCAGATTCCTTAAATGGGCTTCCATTGCACTTACTATAACTGGCTGGTTCAAACAAGAATGCTGTCAGAACCTGTGGGAATGAACTTTAAGAAGGTGAAATGTTTTTGAATGTGCCCATGTGTATGAGGTGTAAGTGAATAAATAGATGAATAACCATGGCCCTTGTACAATGAGTCCCTCTGGCCAAGGGCCAAGCAGGTAATTCCTCCGGCATAGTTTTGGAAGGGCCACGGCAAGCCAAGCCTGCCTCAGCAGTCAGACTGTCTGCACATTTCTGCCACTGATGGCATACCAGGGGCGCCATTTTCCTCTCTGAGACAGACAAGCCGGAGGATCTGATTGGCCTTCCGCCAAAGCGCGCTCACAAAGGCTCCTTTGACAGCAGGTCACTCGGTTAACCAAGCAGTAGGCAGGGGGAGAGAGGGATAAGCCAGAAAAAAAAACTCTTCTTCACCTCTTCACCTCTAAGCTCCATTATTAAAGGGATCCATACATTAAAAAATGATGCATCCCCCAAAATGTAGATGTGTAATGTACAGTTGTTATGAGTATATAGAGACAGATGAAAAACTTGATGGGAGTGATCTGTTTCATGATATAAATGCATCATTCATGGGGCATGAAGGGGTCACCGAAAGGTTTGCAGAGTATGAGAATGATGTGAATCATATGCCACAGCCTTCAGTCACCAGACTTCATCCAGCTTGAACACAGAGCTGATGTTTTACACAATGTTCTCCACCACCATCATCAATGCATCAAATGACAGAAGATCATTTTGAAGAATGGTGGTCCATCCCGCCTGTAGAGTTCAGAGACTTGTAGAATGAATGTCAAGCCACGCTAAAGCTGCTTTGGCTGCATGTAGCAGCCCAGTACCACATTAAGACACTTATGTTGTTTTTGTCCAAAATGTGTTGTATAGACTTTTAATGTTTCATAAAGCTAAAAACTGATCAGCTCAGTATGTATTTGGAAGTAGAAGCCTCTTAAGCCCAGTTGCCGCTGGTACCTGAGGCAGCCATAGTTCCATCAGTGTTGCCACGGTAATGCTACACAACGCTTGTAGCAATATACACATTCTTTCCATTCATGTGACTAGAAGAACATCAGCTAAACTAAAAAAAAAAAAACAATTGTCAGACAACAGAACACAATCCAAACAACAAGCACTTAAATAGGTAAATATCTAAAATAAATTAACAGTCTAAGACCAACATATGTCATGAATAATTGAACAAAACACCCGACCAACGAGACAAAGTTTGCAGCGCTAAGCTAATACTAATCAGATCCAACAATACGAGTATTATTTCTTTATCACTAAAACTCACTGAAGGAGGCAAAGAAGAGCCAACATAAAAGTCGCATTATGAAGGGATGATCATGACTTTTGTCTTATCTTTGCTGTTTTCTGATCATAACTCGGTTTAAATGAATGAAGCTGGTGCTATCGGCTAATCCGTTGTTTTGTGTTGCATTGAAATGATTCCCACTGGAAACAAATAACTAAGGGCTTAAAGATTAAAAGATGTCTAAGTATTCACGGCAGAGGTGAAATGCATTTGTACGTCTATCGCAGTATTGTTGTAAACACGGTGTTTTCTATCATGTGTTTGTTGGGATATTTTAGAAATACCGCTGCTACATTTTAGCAGTCTAACATTTGGTATTGACTCTATGTTATAACTCAGACATATATGAGCTCAGCCATTAGTTCATCTGTTTTGCGATGTTGATGGAGCCTTACATCTTATATTTTCATCATAAAGCTATGTAGGAGCTGACAAGGTAGCATTAAATAGCTGCTGATGTTCGCCTATGTGCTCTGGCGCTCATTATCTCTCCAGTCCAGGCCTTGCTTCTCTGCTTTCTCCTGCCGCCCATCTCCTCCCCTGTGTACCAGCCGCTTTGCATACGACTGATGTTTAAATGCTGCATTGTTAACTGACGTGGGGTAGCCCTTTGCTGACCCGGGAGGTATTTGCTCGTTTGATCATGGGGCAGCAGTTTTAATGTATCGAAGCAGCACCGCTCCGTAAAGCCCCTAGTATAAGTGGAGATGGAGGGCGAAGGCAGGACGAGGGATCCATTGGTTGCAGGCCTGACAGTACAGAAGGAAGGTGATTATTAGAATATCTGTTGGTCAGCAAGGCCAGAGGGGACGCTGCTGACCCTGCACTTCCACTTATGCTGTGATGGTGGATGTTGGTATTTCAGGGAGGTGTTGTGAGGGTTGTGGCCAAGACGGAGAACAGAGTCCCATTGACAAGCTGCTTAAATATTTCCATCGTAATGTGTTTTTTTTTTTCTTCTTCTTCTTTCTTTATAAGGGTTTGAATATTTACATGTAAGTATGAGCATTTGTTTCTGGTCTTGTTCTGTTCTTTCTCCTTTTCATGGTTTATTTTGTGCTATCTGATTTTTACATTCTCCAAAAAAAAAATAAATAAAAGACCTCTCACTTCAACCATTACCCTCAAGGGCTTTTCTTTCTCCAGAGAAAAGTCTTCATTTTCATCTCATAAAGTTAATATTTTGCACATTATTTTCACTAAAGTCTGTCAGTTCAGTTCAGTGTTGCTTATAGTTTTGGCCCTGAGTTTGTTGTCACAGTAAAAAAAAAAAAAAAAAAAAAAACTGTGAGAATAAAACTAAAAGCTTCAGTGCCAGTAAAAGCCACCTTGCCTTCACATCTGTCACCGGGCACAAGAATCCCACATCGCCAACAGACAACACAACAGAAAGAAGTATTGAGAAAGAGAAAAAAACAATGACACAAACAGTGTACAAGTTTGTGTTTACACCCTGGGACCTGTGTATCAAGACCCTGCTCCTGCTGAATCTAACCTGACTTTGGCCGCTTAAAAGAAAATATCGAACACCTATACACCCTTCTAGCCTTTTCCTTACCCTTCTTTGCCCTTTGTCTCTTTCCATCTTTTTCTTTTCTCTTTGGTTCTTTGGAAGTCTCCTAGTGTGGCAGTGACCATAGACGCCAGGGGAAAAAGCGGATAGAAAACCCTCTCCGCTCGACTTGATCGTTAATATTTGATGGACAGTTCCCCCATGAATTTCCCATACCATTCCACAGTGGGCTTGTGATGTGCAGAATGTACAGCCACAGATAGAGATTATTCAAGGGAATTGATGCCCATCTCCGTTTCAGCATCAGGACCGATGTGACCAGGTGGATTGAATTGACCACAAACAAAAGTATATCTGTTCATATCCTCGAACAATGTTTTTGTTAAACTTGCACATGTCACAAAACTCCAGGGAGTATCCTGTCCTTCACAGAGTTTTGAGTTTTCATCAGTTTATTATTTTCATTTTGTCTTTCCTTTAGGTAGTGTATAAGTCATGCAGCTGTAGAATATTTAAGTTTTAGTGTTTTGCAGGTATTGTGAGGAAAGTATTTATAGAAGCTGAAAAGGTGGAATGAAAGAATGTATGACACAAATATGATTTACAAATAAACGGTTAATTAAAGGTATTGTATTGTCCAAAGCCAATTTACATTATATATTATGAAATATAAACAAAGCTGATCATTCTATTTCATTTTAATTCATATGTGTCATATTGTTATAGTGATACTTTAGTATTTATTTTAAATTGAGGTAATTTAATCCATTTTACTAGTATTATATGCGTGGTGTACAGGTAAGACATCTATTTGTAGAAGTATACTGTAATAATCATGTTTTTTTTAGTGTGTATGTATCTGGAAATAAGAATTGTGTTTTCCGAGCTTAGAGTAACTGATTTATATCTACAGTAGAGTGGGTTCTGTCATGTGATAATAGTCCAAACCAGGCAAACCAAATACTGGTTCTTTCAATGACCTTTTGTGATTTTAGGGACCACTGTCAGTTCTTCCTGCTTTCAGTGGGAGGGTTAGATGAGGGTTATTCAGCGTGTTGTAACCTGCATTCTCACCACAAGATGCCTCTAAATACACACTTTTGACATTACTCGTGGTTAGGGCTGGGCGATAAAATACTAACAATATCTATCGTTTATCCTCGATAGAAATATGAGACATGCTCAATACAATTACAATAGAATTAATTCAGCAATGTTTTGACAGACATAAGAACAGCCAATCGTAATTAAGTAGCCCCGCACCGAACCAATCAGCCACTTCAAGTTAGGTTGACGCCCACAGCACAGACGTAAGAGTAAGCACACGCTAATGTTTGGGCTGCAGCAGGAGGTAATGAGTGTTCACGCAGGAGAAAATGTGACGGAGAACTTGGGTGACCGGGTTACTGAAAAGTAAGGTGTGAACTGTTTTAGTTCAGGGTCTTCAATACAATATGGAGGTGTACTGAACAAATACATGCTGCCTATGTGAAGAACACAAACACTCGCCTTTTCTTAAGTTTCACTTTCGGTTTTACACCAGTTACAGCAGTTAAGGAATGCACCCCCCCCCCATGCACCCCCGGTATTGTGAAGATGGTCTGTTTTGTTTGTGTTCCCTTGTAAATCTAGAAAGCTTTTGCCTGCTGGTCAGACTTTTAGTTTAGTTTTAAATATATGAACCTGTTTAATTTCTCTGAAACAGTTGTATAATGTTCTTCAGCACATCTGTCATGTTCAACCTCTGACAGAAAACAAATCATATTTAAATAAGAAATAACCTTCTGATATCTTCACAGCTAACTTATGAGTAACTATAAGTAATTTAAGCTTGACAAAAATAATGATTTGATTTATATAGTCATACATATCGATATTGTCTGATATAAAAAAGATTATCCATATCGCCCAGCCCTACTTGTGGTTATTGCCTTAGGATGAAATGACATAACGTGAATATACATCACTAAGTGCAATTTGAATAAAAATTTGTACATTTCTTCTTTAAACATTTCCCATGATCCCATTCTACATATGCGATCATCTTCAACTACGTTTTTTATAAATATTTTGAATGAGAGACATCCAGTGGCAAAAATCATATACATTAGAACACAGTATTGTCATTTAGCAAGTGTGTTTCTAGAGCTGCTTTTTAAAAAGCTTGCCATAAAATTACCCTCTGAATAATCATGTTAACATGCTTCAGATTAGCGCTTTCCTTCGATATACATGTCGAGCACCATGGGTCCTCTTGAGGTCTAACAACTGCATTTTGCAAATATGGATTGGCTCTTGCATTTCCGAAAGTCCCAAAGCAGCCCAGATGCCCCTTGACTTTTGAACCGTGGTTCACCGGAAAGTAGAGGTGAAGCAGCAATCTGCATCTCTCATGGTGCCTGACGCCCACACTGCTGCCAAGAAAAAGAGAGAATTCCACATGAGTTTACCTCCAGTGGAAAGGAAAAAACGATTAACTGATGGAGAATTCTTAGGCGATTAGCTTAGGCTGTCATCATCATCCCGCAAAGTTTCTCTTTTTCTCTTTTGCTTGCCCCCTATCTTTCTCCTTCTCTTGTTCTACATTTTCCTTTCCTCTTTTTCTTTTCTTCAAGTTTTCGCATAAGACTGACCCTGCATGGCTGCAGGCCCTTATTAGCAAGGCTTCAGAGCTCAGAGTCTATTGATCGGGCCTCAAGACCGCTAAGCAAACGTAGCAGGAGCAACAAGTCAATACACTGCAACAATGCATGTCACACTGGTGGCTTCCTACACACTCCAAGTAGTTATTTTTCATGCGTTGGAGAAGGGGGAGCGATTTGGCAGTGAAGTAGGCAATCATGAGGAAATCAGTGTCACTCAAAGGCTCGGGCCAGGATAGTCGCTTTTTTGCTCTTTCTGTCTTTGACTCATTTTCTTTAAGAACCATTTCATTTCTCAAGACTGGACATCTAATTCTGGCTTTAACATAGTTTAACTCATGATTTCATCTAAAAGTTGGTCAGTTGCTTGAGTTTATTCAGAGCCATTATCTAACTTCTCTTTCTCATTTCCCAGCTCCCCTTTCTTCTGCCTCTTTCAGCTTAGACACAGGGACTAGGGAAGCTAGTCTGCAAATTTAATGGAACAGCATGGATTATTTAGACTGACTAAAGCCTCCCTTGTAGTGTCAAATGGGGGGTTGTGGGATGACATTATACCCCTACATTCTCTCACTCCCTGTCTCCTGCTCTCTCTCTTTTTCTCTCCTTCTGCTCTTCTCACCAGTTGGATAAAGTGATCTGGACCTGCATGTCCCAGCAAGATGGACCTGATAGTTCACATAATCCTTAATCGTTCTGTGTCATTTCACACCAGATTGCCAGACGCGCTCCTGTAGTTTTCACACATTTTACTCAACACTCGTCATGCAGACACACATGTGCAAAACTGCACTATTTCACCATCTCTTGCACATAACGTAGCCTGACACGGTGACCCTTGGCTGACTTAGTCCTTCAGTACCTGCAGGACAGGGTGGCCTGATGGACACCAGGTCAAGTTCAAGAAACAGCTTCTTCTCTTGCTTAACTGCGGCCCTGACATGAAACCTTGCTTGGTTAAGTCTGCGTTCTGTCTACAGAATATGACCTTTAACCTCCAAGTACCAACAGAGGAAACTCACTTCAGCTGCTTTCTTTACTGGCAGACTTCCTGCTGTTCTAAATTACAGATCTGTGACAAATTGAAATAAAGTTAACAGCTCCAACTTGAGGAGAGAAAAGCCTCTTTTTATGTCCCTATTTTTAAGCTGTTGACCTTTAACTGCTGTCATATTCATAATTACAATACCTCATTGTGAAAGCATTGTGGTTTGTCGGTCCTCCACCCTCCATATTGACCTTACGTCGACCCCTCATCAACATTTTTCTGCAAATGTTACACATGTTCTCATGACTTTTAGGCATGTCAAAAGTTTTTGTCCGATGCATTAACATTCAGTAAATGCAAAATCTTTCTTAGCCTGGAAGATAGGAATGTGACAGCTTTATTTTGATTTTTATGGTAAATAGTGTTTTACAACAGTCTGTTTTTTTTATTTTATTTTATTTTTCATGTAAGCTTATTAAAACCATCAATGTAGTTTCATCTGTCATTTAATTAAATGGAGTCAAATCATTGTACAGACAGAAATGCATGTTTTTGACAAAAAAAAATTGGCCTAGACTATAACAGCAGCATATAGAAGAATGATTTTTAAGTGACATGTAGAGGAATGTTTGCAGGCGAAACATGGATGTGACTTGGCCAGTGCAGGATCTTTGTACGTTTGTATAAGAAAAGGGTCAGCATGCGTGGGTGTATGTGTATATATTCTTTGCTTACATGTGTTTGTGTGCATGCTGGTGGGCAATATCGCAACATCTTCTGTATCTGGAGACTCACAGGATGCAAAACTAAAACCACACAGGATTTGAAGCAAATATTTGGAAAGTTGATTTAAAATGGCAAACAAACACCGTGCGGAGGAGCTTCCTTACCAGTTAATAAAAAGACTCAGACATAAACACTAATATCCTCATTGCTTCCCTGTCGTGGAATCCTAAACAGACGTCTTTTTAGGCCCAAAGAGTTTAAAGCATTTATCTGATGAAGAGTTTTGTTTTGCAGCAGAAACAAGTTTAAGGTACCTCCTTTAAATGAAGCTGTCATGACAAGTTCTTGTGAAGATAAGTTCTTTGATTCCAACTTCCAACAAAACTAAACTAATAATTCTACAGTGGCCGATGCCTGATAAGAAAATAGATGTGCCATCTTTCCCCAATTATAAGAACCTTGAATTAATATTAAACACAGAGAGTCATTATGGAAATCCCTGTCTGTTGTGATTCTTTTTTATTTTTTTGAGTCCGAGTATTTCAACAGTAAATGTGACAAAGTCAGGTCGTGTTTCACAACAATAGATGCGGTGTTAAGTGTCAGGCAGCGGATATATTACTTTCTGCTTTGCTGACAAAAACTCCAACAGAGACTCATCTTATCATGTTTCCATAAAAGTAGAAGCCATAAAACAAATTCTGTTAAGGACAAGTAATACAACTAATAATTAGATTTAGAAACACTGTGTGATGCCTAAGCAGGCTCTTTTCTTCCCATCTTTGTCACCATGTTGTGTTTGTAACAAAGCGTGCAGATGTCATAAACCATAGCCTCAGGTGTCCCGACGCTCCCAAAGCAGCTCCACTCTGCTTTACTTTTCCCTCTTGCATCTTCCTTTACTGTTTCTCTTCAGTGAAAATGAGCAGTAGAGTGCGCAAAATGATGTATGTGCTGTAATGATATTTCACTATACTAAAAAAAAAAAAAACAATAAAAATGTATGGGGATCATAATTTTACATGGCTGCAGCTCTAGTGGCTAGAGTTACGCCTTTTTTCACCAGGGCCAGTAATCGGATCTGCAGCTGGCCTCTGGCCCTCGCACAATGTATACAAGGGGGATTTTGTGTTTTGAGAAATCTTAGCAGAAAGGAGAAAGAGTGAAGAATGTCAGTCATCAGGGTGTAGAGATATTGCATCTTTTTATGGCACTGACCCAAAGTAACGTTTTAGTTCACCAGTGAATATAGGAATTCACATCCAGCTGCAAAACAAACGACAAGCAAAAACTCACGTGTTGCTTGATTTCTATAAAAAGACTGATCAGGAAGAACTTGACCATGACATTTGCTCACAAAAATCGACCACTTTTTCTGCCTTTTCAGCTATAAGGTGGTACATATTACTCTGACAACCAGCTAATTCTGAGGGAATTGTTACGTTTGTCATTCGGTCATTCTGTTTTTACAGCCATCTCGACCTTTTTTCTAACTCTTACAGTTGATAATAATATTGCATTGTGAATTATGCAGTTGTGCTCTATTTGACCTTTAGAAGTATTTCCACAAAGTTTTGATTTCTAAAATTTGACACTGAGATTTTAATCTTTCATTGTAAACATACATCATACGTACAAAAGTATTGGAACACATTGAGTTCAGGTGTTTTATTGCTAACAGGGCTACAAAATGACAATAAATGTCATCATAAAATTTTTTATTGCAATAACATCATGGCAATAAATGATTTTTAATTGGTGCTTTAGGGAAAATTTTATGTACTTTGTGATTTATACTTTTTTATTTTCTTGATTTTACTGGAGTTTGAATTTGTTTAATATTTAACCCTCATTTTTGTTTAATATTTGCAATTCTTTTAAATGTTCTTCCACTGAAATACATAACCCTGTATTATCATTTTTGAAGTAACTGTGTGGTTTTTTTCAACTCTCACTCAATAGATAAATTTCAGCCTTCAAATTGATTTAAAAAAAAACAAATATATATATATATATGTATATATATATATATATATATGGCCAAGACATGACATGAAGATTTTTATTGTGATAATATTTCAATTCAGAGGGATCAGATGTACTAGCTTTAGGTGTGATGCGTTCCTGCTTTTTTTCCCACATCATGTATATTAGCTCCATATCATAGGATAACTAGTAATTTGTATTATTCAGCTCTGAAAAACACATTGATCCTGTTACTTTTGAGTCACATAGTCTCATTTCCTTTTCTGTTTTTCCATTATTACTGGCACTGTATCCAAGAATAACAAATATGCAAACTGATTAAGATAATAGAAGTGTTTGGTCAGACCATGCTCATCAGCCAGAGTGGTGCTTATACAGTAAATATGTGCTGTTGACAGAGTAGGAACCGGTTATGTGACAAGCACAGGGGACAGACAGGGTAAAAAAAAAAACAAAAAAAAAAAACATTGTTGGTACCACCACAGCCCTGCAGCTAGAATGAGGGAAGGAGAAACAAGAGTTGAGGGTAAAAAGTAGAAAAGGTGAGTGGGAAATGTAAGAAGTGAATGAAGGGTTTGAATGTATGAGTGAGGGGACAAAAGGAGGATGAGGAGATGGAGGGAGACGAGGATGGAAATAGATGGAGGGAAGACCGAGGAGGGCAAAGGTTCAGGCTACGGAATGATCTGTGTATGTGTATGAGCTCAGAAAGCCACCTGTACATCACACCGGGATGAGGAGAAGCTGCAGCAGCTACCTGAAATTGCTGCCGGCAAAAAAAGTTCTTAAAAATTCCAGACACAGTTGCAATATATTCACTCTTTCTCTTTCTCCTTCACCCACTCTGTCTCTTTTCCATTTCCTTCTCCATCTCCTCCTCTCTCTCTCCATATCCTTTTCATCTTGTACACACTCACACACTCTTGCATACACACACTCTCCTCCCACGCTGAGTTTTCTCCTTCTTTCTACCTCCCTTTCTCTATCTCTTCACTCACCTCTTTCTCTTCTTCTGCTAAATCCCTCTCATGTAAAAATGCAGATCATGTCGCATAAAATAATCTGGAAGCCAAACCTGGAGCGT
>JAPTMW010000012.1:15609836-15623452 GCA_029822955.1 Ostorhinchus angustatus | reverse complement strand
GGGAAATGTGTGTTGAGTCTGTGTGTGTGTGACTGGAGGGGCGATAGCGGAGTGGGGTGGGGGGCCGGGGGTCGGACGCACAAAAGCTGTCTGAATAGAGCGCATAATTGCTGTTAATGCCAGGGCAATGAGAGCAGCGACAGTTCCTGGTTAGATGTCCAAACAATAGTGCCCCTAGGCTTCACATTTATCTTCCGTAAGAAAAAAAAAAGTAGGGCCTGAGTGGAGAGGAACACAGATTGGAGTAGGCAAGTTTCAGTTTTCAGCCACGCTTGACATGCAGGCATGTTGTGTGTGGTTTCTGGCTACGAATCCACACACACACACACACACACCCACAACCCACCCTCTCCTTCCATCACGTTGCTCTCCGTGCTTCCCACCCTCATCTTCATAAAAAAAAAAAAAAAGAAAAAAAATTGCCCTTAAAGCTCTGGGTGAGAGGGTCGCTGCTGTGACGCTGGAGGAATTCTGGTGGTGCCGGCCTTCTGTTTGGATTGTGGAGTGCGTTTGGGAAGGGTCAAAGTGCACTAGAGCTGACATGGTTTTTGTTGACAAATGAGCTTCCCCCCTTCAACTCCCCCCACCCACCCCCACTAAATTTTTTTTTTTTTTTTTTTTAGAACTGATAGTGAGTGCTTGAGTCTCTATTGGATTTTCTTTTTTTTCCAGCTTGTGAATATGTGTGTGCACACAGGGAGGAGGTGCCACACAGCCATCATAGCTCTTAATGATCATGTCGGGCTAGATAATGACTAGCCATGCCAGTGTGCACTGAACACCTGTGGTACACCAGCCTTTTATGGATGTGGTAGAATGCTCTGGAACGCACCACAGAAGCAGAATCCCATTCATGATAATGTCTTTTTAAAAAAATATTTACGGGTTTTTCCCATTTCTTTGCTACATTAATAGTCAAATAGTAGCTTAGATAACACAAGAACGTCATGTACTAATTACAGTTTTTAGGGTAAAATGTCAATATATGTACACGTGACAGTTAGAGCCCCCATTCTGCAATGTTTTCATTCTTATTATCAGACACTACACATAAATACTATTCTAGTTTACTTGCTTAGGATGTCCAGTATATTATGCAATTTTTTCCCCCAGCTGCCTTGTTTTGTTCCGAGTTTGTATCTCCAGTCTTAATGTAGTCAAGAGAAATTCTGTATGCAGATAATCTGTTCAAAATGGCTCAGATGGGATGGAGGCACTTTGTGTGTGCTAAACACATAATGCAGGAGTTTAAGGTGATAAAACTCCACACAGTGTATTTTTGATCTACTAATTAAACTTTTAATTGTAGCAGGATAAGCTCCAAGGAGCGCATGTGATTGTGTGCGTTGAGGAAGCAGAGCGAGTGCACTAATGAGGTGATCGTCTGCTTGTTTGTCTTAAAGGTGGTGGATTCATAACTCCCTGCAAAAGGTGAGGGAGGTTTTAGAGTGCAGGCAGAAATAAATTCATCTACTAATCTGCGGATTATGCCAGGATTTGGAGGGAGAAAAAAAATGTTGGAGAGATTACTTAAAAATGCACAAGGCTAATAAAATGTAACCCCTTTACCCTGACGTGCAGTGTGGAGCGGCGTTAGATTTCCTTCCTTTTTTTTTGTTTTTTGTTGATGAACTAATTCCAGTGCAAAACAGATTAAGATTAAATTCCCATGTTAGCTCTTTAACCAGCTGTTAGAAACCTATTTACACACAATAATAATGCGCCTCTTGTAAAGAGACAGCTGTCAACTTGTGTACTGCACTAGATAACATTTCATGTGAACAGCTTGTCACATCCACACATGGCCTACGCTTAGCACGTGAGCATTGAATTTCTAACCATTGTGCAGGTAATGGTGTGTAGAGTGCATTCATTTATTTTGTTTCAAAATGGAGAATCATGAAACATGATGTATACATTTATTTATTTATTTATTTTATATTTATTCATACCTTGCATATGTCGTATTCTATATTGTAGAGATTTAGATTGGATTTTTTCTCTACTTTGCACTGAAACACCAAGCACATGTATGGATGTTGTTTTGGCACGTTTTTAGTGGTTTAAAAAAAAAAAAACCCAACAAAAAACAGCCACCACCATCAACTTGTGTATTCATTCCACTCCAGTGAGAGGCCGGCATGTCAGCAGCGTTCAGGGTCAATTCCAAAAGTGAACAAATTGACTCACGGCACTGAGTGAATTGTCAATTGCCTTCCTCCCTGAGGGGTCACAGTGAATAGAGTGTCTTGTTTGGACAACTGTCCTGAGGTGAGATGAGTGGCCTTCACCGACCAGCCAGAGGGGACGGACAGACAGGCGGACAGACAGAGGAACCAAATGAACAGGCTGACAGGCAGGGGGAACGTGGCACTCTTGAGGTGGAAGACAATGCAATCTGGTCACCCTTAAATTGCCATGTGATTGAAATAATGACCTGTAGTTCACCGTTGCTAGCTGATGGTGTCAACTACCGAGGCGCTGACACAGGGAGGAAGTAATGATTGTAGTCTTTCTGTAATAAAGCCAAGCTGAAGTGACAGTTGATTTAGTGGATATTGGAGTTAAATATTAAATGTAGATTACTGCTGCACATGCCCATGTATTAAGCTTCCTCAGTTTGGCACAGGAGGGTTCTAGGGTTATTATTCGACATCCTGGTTTCTGTAATGATGGGTCAGGCCTCAAAATGGGACATAAGTCTTCCTCCAGCAGCTTCCTCACTTCCTCGCTTTGGGACCCAGAGCAAGACTGAATTTCTAATTTGGCTTGTAAGATACTTAAGTGGGGCAACTCAAAGGCCAAGAAATTACAACAAAATCTCAGTTTTTCTTTTGTGGATTAAAAAAAGGAAAACTCGTGGGTTACATTTGGGATAGTCTTTATTTTATTCCATGTGCTCTCACTTTAAAAAATATAATTCAGTAGTATTTAACTGATGTGTTGACGTATAGAATTCTTCTACCATGTATACTCTAAACATTCATTTGTTATGTCTTAGCATTTAAATCAAAAGTTAGTTTCAGATAAAATGATCCTCAAACCTGTTCAGTGATTATAAAAATAGAGATTAGACTGGCACCAGTAAGCGGGGGTGGCCTGCATGTCATGTGATGCACGTCACACTGCCCTTTAGAACCTGGACACTTTTTATCTCCTTTATTGCCCCTTGTATCTTTACTGGCAGCCACACTTCGCATATTTCAAATATCAATAAAGATAATTTTACAGCTTTGTCATTAAAGGTGGTGCAAAGTTGTTGAGATTTCAGGATGGATCCTTTACAGACGTGCTCATCTGCGTTCTTGCAAAAGTTAATCTCTTTACGGTGTGGGGTCAGTGTGGATTTAAAGTAGCAGCGCAGGGGCTCTGGAGTATTTCTGTTAGATGAGTCCGGTTTTGCATGTGTATAAAAGCCCTTTGTCTACTCTGGATGACCCTTCTTCTTGTAAGGCCTGTATCTGTCTCTGCTCAGGCAGGCAGGCCTGCAATGAGGATGCAGCAGCTGGCCGGGGCCCAGGCACAGGAATGCTGTGTGTGCTGTTTAAACAGTGGCTTGTCTCAGTGCAGGCCTAGAGAAGCGGAGGGAAGGAAGTTGCTGCATGTTTACATAGCTGAATTGTCCTGTGGGCCCCCCCAGTGTCTAATGCACTTCTGTTCAAACATTCACAAGTGTGGAGATGACCCCCGCTGATGTCGATGTTCACAGGATTGCCTTCACCCTGCCTGTCTGCTCCGTCTGTATGTGTGTGTGTGAACAATAAAAACTCCTACTGTGGGTGTTTGCTGCTTTAACCTGGAGGCTTGGATGGTAGATAAAAAAAAAAAGTATTACAAAGCTCAATTTACCACACTGAGACGCCTGGGAAGGGCAACAAAAAAAAGATATCCAGACAGATGAAGATGCTGAAGGCACCTCATTGGTCTTACCCGGGTCCTGTCCAACAAGGAGCCAGACATTGACATACGGCGGAGTCGTCAAGCTAATTGTTGTTTGAATTACCTGTTATGATCCGATGACAAATCTCTCACACTCTTGCCACCAGAGCGGAAAATGTATCCGGGGATTGGCATGATCTTTGCGAGTGTGTAAACCCGGCTTCAACAAGATGGATAAATGCAATTATTGGACAGACCTGGAGAGGAGAAAATCCATTTAAAGCCCGTAAAGCTAAGCAGGGGCCGTGGTTAATTCATTTGGCCAATTTACGGGTGATGTACGAGTGTCAGGGCACATTAGTCAGGCGGGGGAGAGGTGAATGTGTGTTGGCTCTGTGGGGTGGGTGGATGTGAGGGGTGTATTTGTTTCCCTTGGGGGGGGTTTGTTGGTACATGTGAAGATGCTCTGTGGTTGGAGTGTGGTTCCTAGAGACCTGGTTCTTTACTTCCCTTACTTCCTTCTCGCCCCCCCTTGCTATCTCAGCGGACAAAACAAATGGAGCCTGGACGTGAAAATGACAAAAAGATGCACTGAGTATTGGGAAGCGGGATTGCTTTACAAATGAGGTATGGAAATATGGCTGTGGTCCGCTGGGCAGCAGAGTGAGAACCAGTACAGTATTCAGTAGCAAGAGCTCAATCAGGTTTATCATCTCCTCCACATCCCATGCGTTAAATGAAGACGTTTTCTATATGTGGCCACATTGTGCCCAGTCCGTAATTAAATGCCCTCTAAGAGCAGACCTGTAACCTAATTTCAGGTTCTGGTGTCAAATAATCTCTCACTGCAACTGCCAGTTTCACCCCTCTTGCTTTTTGTTCTGTTGACATAAAAGTGCATCTGTTGCTGTAAGTGTCAGTGTGTCTTGTATTTGTGTTTATCAACTCTTGCACTGCTTTGACATTAGATGGCTTTCCTCTGCTTAGTCTGTTACACAGCCTTTGTCTCGCTGGAGCAAAACCACTCAACGGTTACACAAGCTGAGCGGTATGCAAAAACAGTGGTTAGAGCATAACCGGGTGGGTGAGAGGCGTTGAGGGAAGCTTTGGTTTACAGCTCCAAGCCACAGCCTGAATCAGGGCATGGTTTGCTATCAGACAGAGAGACATGAGAAGCTAAGACCTCTCTCACTATGATACTGATGCTTTTTAAGTGGTTGGGATCATACTTAAGTGCCTCTTGGTTCAGTAGATTTGGGTTGGCGGTGTGTGAATGTGTGTTCGTGTGTCAGAGGCAGTGTGTGTGTTAGCATTTGTCACCTGACTGCCAGGCAGCCGGCCTCAGGAAACCAAAGTCAGTGTGAATGCCGAGGCTTGTCAAAGACAGGTGCCAGCGCTGCCGTCCATGCCTGCCGTACAGCAGCTGGGAGGAGACCGTAAGGCCCACGGTCAAGTGTGGGCCATCAGGAGACTGCATCAGCTTGAATTCCCTGTCAGTGATCAAATGGGCAGGCCTCAATGCAGTCCTGTGGCTTAAGGCCAAACATGTCATGTGCGCCTGTGCATGCACCTTCAAAAGCCCCTGGATGTGCTGTACATACTTTCTGAAATCTTGTCTTTACACTTTTATGTGTAGGGGTATTAAAGTGCTCTCAAATAAACTTGTTAGTCGTAAAGAGTCTGTTTTTGCCTTATAATTTCTGTCAAAATAAGTAAACTTAAGTTGTGTGTTGTGATTTTGCAAGAGAGTTTTCAAAGTTATCCACAGACCTAACAAACTGAATATTGTGCAAATACCTCAAGAGAAAATAATCTTTTTTGTGGTGAGATTTTGAAAGCACTGAAATTGCGTTGCAAATACAGCCCGACAACGTGCTGCGTGTGGTCGGCACATCTGCACATGTGCTAGAATTGCATCATTGGGGATGTGAGACCTGCCTTGTGCTTGTGAGTGAAAACCACAAGATGCTTGTAGTGGCTTTCAGTGTTAATATCTGGTGGCTAGATTTCATCAAATAGTTGTTCCTAGCTGCAGTTTCATTTTTGTTTGACATTTAATTTTGATTAGTCAAAGTGTGAATGACTGCAACATAGTGTTTGAAACACAGACCAACTGGTAACAAAATGATCATGTAAAAATCCCCCTTCAACTCCCATGTAGTAATGTCAGACTGTCTGTGACTCCCTGCAGCACTGGAGAACATTGTGGTATGAAACAACAGTGCAGCCTTGCTCCCAAGTAGAGCAATCGCACAACTATACAGTTGAACAGGAAACCTCCTCCGTTTTCTCAGGATACAGGGGTTGTGGATGTGGCTGAGAGCCATTACTGTAAGCCCTCCAAGCTTTTTAGGGGAAGTTCCACATATACCGGTTGTTCGTATCTGCTGCCTTTGCCTTTGAGATGACTTTGAGTGCTCCAGTCTGAAAAGGCTGCTCTGTAAATATGCAGATGTAGTCATCATGCTCTTCTGATATGCCTGTTCACTTCTTCCCAGATGCTTGCCCACCCTCATGGGAGAACAACTGCTGGCTGCTGTCTATAGGCCAGCAAAATTCTTCCCTCTGACACTAAAAAAAAAAAAAAAAAAAAAAACTTGTGGAAGTTTTCTATATGCTCCCACAGATCATTTTACATCAGTAGACGTGCCTCTCAACACAACTGTTCCCAGTTAGTGGCGAGCCGCCAGTCTTATTACGGTCACCAGCAGGACAAATGTTTTTCACTACAACTGTTATGTACTTTTGTACTGTGTGGCTTCGTTGTCAAGGTTTTCCCCATGGTGGACCAACTTGTTAATCTTCTTTCCTCTTATGGTTTAACGAATCTAGCTGTACCTTATGTAGTCAACTTCTGGCTACTTGTGGGATGAGCCATAACACTGAGGTTTAATTTAACACCCATAGGCACATGTGGGAAATATAGAGAATGAAATATGTTGTCTAAAAGCACCCCATCAACTGGAGAATTTATAGGCATTCAGGCCAAAGCATTATCTTTTTTGCAGGAACCAAGTTTTGGTAATTGAGTTAACATTAGTGGTAGACCTCGCACATTCAGATACGATCTCAGTGAAAGCATTTTATTCCTGACATTAATGAGGCCAGGCAGTGCAGTTAATTTGCCGTTATTTAGCTCCGTGGTCATGTTAAATCATAAACAGACTGAGAGATGCATCACTAACAGTCAGTGATGAATAAATCGCAAAATTCAGGGCTGAACTTAAAGAGAATGCTGTTTCTTGGCTGACTAGCTTGACTGTTGGAGCTCCCTGGCCAGAGATTGAGATGCTGTGGTCTGAGAAGCTGGGAAAGTCAACCTCTAATTGTTCACAGAAGCCATTGGCAGGAGGAGCTGAGAAATGATGAGTGAGGCATCGACGGGGGTGGATGCTGAGATGAGACCGCTCACACTTGCTGTTTTTTAGGGTTTTTCAGGAAAGTAGGCAAACCCACTGGGATGCTCCCCAGTGACAAACTTGTTGTCCTATATGAGGGGGAAAAAACCCTAGAAAATCCAACGCTTTTTCCTTGGCTCACTTTTAAGAGACAGACACTTTCTTCACGTTTTAAATTGGCCTTGTCATGCGGTTTCCTCAACTGGGCTGCCGGGAGCCGACTGTTTCCACATAGACCAATGTTCTGTACCAGTTTTGGTTTTGAGAAAAATAAGGGTTTGTTTTTTCTGGCGTTGATCAGTGTTGTATTAAAGTTCCAATTTTTCAAAATGCTAACACTGTCATGTGCCTGTGTTCTTCCTGCTCTTTTGATCTGTGTTACAGTTGCTTGGCAAGAGACACATCTGTCTCTGTGTCCTAACACTGCTGCGACCTGACCCTGCAAACCCCCACCCCACTTGTAGCACAAATCCAGTTTGTGGTGTTTTTTTGTGCCATCATTTAGCAAATAACATCAGTAATGATTCAATTGGGCATAAAGTAATTGAGAGGCGGCCTGCTTGCCATCTGTCTGGTGAGATTACTACTTTCTGTGTAATTAAACGTGTGACCTTGCGGCTGTGGAGGGAGGTGCCAGTGGGCAGCCGTCGCCAAAGAGCCAGGCCGTCTTATTTGAAGTCCGGGGTAGGCTGGCAGGGAGGGGGGAGAGGGTTGTTGTGCGGTTTTAACAGTTTAGCCTAGTTGCTAAAGATAGCACAGGCCGGTGTGACTTGAGCTTAAGTGACAGTCTCCTTTACATGGATGTGTCCTGTGTGTGTATGTATTGACACATGAATGAACCGGTGTCAAAGCTGAAATCACCGAGCCTTAGTCAATTTGGTGATGTGACAGGAGCCCTGCTGAAGTCGGAGTGATCCCTGTGTGCATGTAGTGTAACCAGGAAAGAAGCAGGGGCCCAAGAGAGTGTGTACATGTTTGTGTGTTAGGTCACAACAGGCTGAATAGAGGCTGCTGTTTTAACTCTGGTTTTATGTGTGGTTTTGTTTGGACTCCTGAGGTTTGGTTTCCCTTGGACAGTGTCCAGAGACTACAAGGCCTGCTTCTCCTCAGCTCTCCTGCGAGGCCGACGTGAAGGGCCCTGCAAAGCGCTATGATTGGATTTCAGTCCTGATCTGGTTGTTTTGGTTGTAAACAGACATTAAAGACAGGGGAGATGGTGTGCTAATGAGTCTTTGTGTCGGGGTGTGTGTGTGTGTGTGTGTGTGTGTGTGTGGTTTTCTTGCTTTATCCTCTGCATCCTCCATTGTGGTGTCACCCACCCAGTTAAGAAGAGGAACTAAAACCTGAGTAGTACCTTGATTCCACACAGTATTTGTGTGCAGAAGGCACTGAATTCACAACTGAAAAAGACATCAGCATCGTTTACTCAGCGTGGGCTGGATGCTGTCTTGCAATACTTCCGCCCAGAGCTCGGAAAAAATCCCTCTTGTTCCCCTAAACAAAAATAACCATTTTAATTACTATGGTTGTGCTATGCTGCAGCCACAGCACGGCTGGCAGGACAGGGCTGAGGTGGCACCGGCCACTGGGGATGGGGACGAGGCCTGGGCTGGCCTCCAGGGAAATTACAGTGTGGTGTGGAGGAGGGGGGGGGCCTGAAACTTGCCTCCACTCCCTACTGTCAACCCGAGAGCTACTGCTTGCAGCAAGCTAGCTCCTTTCGTTTTCATCCTCCTCGCCCTCTGGAGATAATTGGACATGTACTCCATGTAAACAAGTTTTTTGTTTCAAAGTTAAGTTTCATCGTTTCAGTCAGTAGACCTATGTATCTGTTCGACATGCAGAAAAAATAAAATGGTGTTTTTATTATTTTAAATAACATTCTTAAAGTGGGCTTCATTTTCAGATTCTCTTGTTTCATACATTCTGCCTCTGTTTTCTCTGTAACCTCTTCAGCCATCTCTTTCCACCTCCCTCTCTTCACGCAGCAATCCCTCCTCTCTCCCCTCTTTCAGTATGTGCTCTGATTACCTCTCCAAACTGGCAATAAGTTGATTGCTTTACAGAGATGATGTAAGCCTCTGCCCTAGGGTACATCAGGTTGGATTTCTCCTGCTTTATCTTGTAAAGCCTAAATTAACAGCTGGTTTGGTTGGAGTTCTCCTGGATCTGACTAAAGGATTAGGCTTGGTTCTCATGCGAGTCAATCCGGTTTGATTTATTGCAGGTCTATCAAAAAAGATCAATGGGAGTCCTTTTGAAAGTAAATCCTTAATCGCTCTTTGCACTTACGTGTCATCATTGTGAATTTTTTTTCCTCCCTTCTATCTTGTGCGCTCTCTTTTCTCAATTTCTCACTCCCTGATTCTTATTCTCTCCTTAACACCCCTGCCTTGCTGTTTTTATTTTTTTCTCTCTCCCGCTATCTTTTTGCACCCCACCCTCCCCAATCCATGGTGCAGATCTGCTCATGTTGGTTGTTTCATGGTGAATTGGTGATAGATTTTTCTATGCTCTCATTAGTTTCCATCGTAGTAAGGCAGCTCCAAGCCTGGCTTTAGCATCCTCTGGTAGTGATCACAGCCGAAATAAGAATGCTACTGCTCTTGTTTTGCCTTCACCCAAACACCTAAATGATGCCCTATCTTTTCTCAACATTAGACTTGTCACTCACATCTGGCTTTTGGTAACAAGGAAGAATTCATACGTTTCCTCTCTCATTGCGCTGGACTTCCTTGTCAATATTAGTGAACACAAGCTCCTCCGCTGAAGGTGAAACGGGCATGCTGGTGAATGTGAATATGAGAGCACCCTTGGGGATGTTCATGTGATAAGGCCATACTTGTTTAGTCTGGAAATTATGCCACTGTTGTAGTGGAAGTTCATTTACAGGTCGCATTTCCTCAAAATTAAATTGTTGATTTCACCTGCGGCAGACCTTATGTTATTAAATGTCACATTTCTGCTTCTTGATTTTACAAAAATTGGCGATTTGATGAAATACCATCCTCAAAATGTCTTAATTGGACAGCTCTGGCTTTTAATATTTGTGTGTGCTGCCACTTTCTGCTTGTTTCTCTATGTTGTCCAGGCCTAAACACTGTACATGCTGCCACATTTTAGCCATCCACTAAACTTATTCCATTAACATAATCCTTTCTTTCATTTATCTTACGTAGTTGGATACTGTATGCTTCTTTTCTTGCACATTCAAGAGCACATACTTCCCTGTCGACAAAGTGATATAACACTCAAACAACACCCTGCTGCATATTTTCTTCCAGACATTCGTAAAGTGACCTGGCAGCTGTTGAGAACTTGGGGCTGGGGGTTGGGGGTGGGGGGGTTAAGATCTTGCAAAGGTTTATATACTTCCTTCTACTCCAGCTCTCATTTTTCCACTCTTTTGTCTCACTTTCTCTTATTTCTCCAACAAGAGGGCTTATTATATGTTATCTCCACCAGCCCTTCACTCCTCCGCCGCCTTTTCCATATTTTTCCACAATCTCTCAATATGAAGAATGTCAGTGATTCTGCAACTCAAGAATACAATCGGTAGCACAGACTGCAAGGCTAAACGGACGGACAAACTGTCTTGATGGTGCCAGTGATTTTGTGGCAGGGCAGTATATCTGAAATTCTCTGACTTGCTGCCTATGTCTTTGGTTGTGTGAATTTCCCGGGGCAGAGGGAGGTCAAACAGGCTGTGGGCTGATCTATGTCAAATTCAGGTGTGTCCTCCTGGCATGCTCTGCAAACTGGCTGGCTGGCTCGCTGGCTGGCAAACCTGGGCTAAGAGGTGTAGGAGGGGCTGTGGAAGGGTGGGTGGAGGCTGGGTGTGTGTGAGGGGGGGTGAGATCGACGGGATACGTGGGAAGGAAGGGCTTGCTGTCAGCCAGCTGGACCTCTTAATCCTACAGCCTTGGGGAAAGGGTGTGTGAGTCTCTGTGTGTATATGTGTGGATTGTGTTTGTCTCGTAGAGATTTGTCAATTTTAGCACACCTCTGCTCTACTCTTTGGCCCAGCTGAGCCCACAATATGTGTGTGTGATTGTGCATGTTGTTGTGAGTGTTTGTGCTCCGGTGAGAGACAACCAGGATTTCATGTGCACTGTGTTTACTGTAGTCCTCGCTTTAACGGCGCACTGTATATTTATGTTGAGACGACACAGCCTCTCAACCCCTTGATGTTGGAGAAGCGCTGGGGGTTGGTGCGAGGTGGAGGTGGTAGTGGTAGGGGGAGTTGTCCCATGTTGCTGGTTGAGGAACGGGGGATGAAGGGGAAGTTGTGAGGGCAACAAACACTGCCAGCGCCCCATGCTCCGCTCCGCCCCATCCCACTCTGATCCCTGCCTTCATGTCCATCTCTCTATGAAAAAAAAAAAAAAACCTCTCCAAAACAAAACGAACGCCTATTCTGCAAAACTTGTGTGTACGCGCTTAATTCATCTCTGTCATGTAAGTGACTGATTGCATCATCCCCTTGTCATTCATTAGACACAAAACATACTATTTAGCCACATTCCATGCAAGCTTCCTCAAATTTTTTTGCTCCCCAGCCATCTCTCTCTTTCGCTTTCTGTCTCTCTCTCTTTTGGCGTAGACTTTTGCATATATCACAGGCTGGCAGGCTAAGAGCTTGGGACTTCCCCACGCCACACTCCAAGCCTTTGATCCTTTGCTTTGGAGGTAACATCAAACGGAGAGGCATAGAAAGGCAGCTACTACTGTGAAGTTCAATGTTCAACTTGATGGCTTGGCTGAGGGCTTTTTTTCCTCTCTCCTCCCCCCCTCTCTCTTTCTCTCTCTCTCTCTCTCTCTCTCTCTCCCCTCCCTCCTTCCTCTTGCTGCTCCCTCATTCCCTTCGCTGCATCCCTCAGCTGACAAAAACACACAGTTTGTAGCCAAGGGTTTTTTTGTGCCTCTGACCTAACCTCCATAGAACCTATCTGGCATAAAACAAGACCTCCTCCCTGTAAAAACTCAGATATACAGATGGCGTGTACAAAGATTCTGTCGTTTGGTTTTTGACGATGTGGTAGCGCCTGGCCTTTCCCCGTTCACTCTCTTTCTCCCACTCTCCCATGGACAACATGCAGCATCCACTATTGCAGCTGGTTGCATCAATGCCAGGCCAACCCGTTGCGGCAGCGATGGTGTATAGGTGAGCAAGGAGGGAAAGGGCATCACAGCACATTGTTTCCCGCATGCCCTCTTTGTATGGATCCATCCTTGTTTTTGCCTTTTTCTAAATATGAGAAAAAGAGATGCGATCAAAGCAGGAGGAAGACCTTCTCTCTGCTCTTTTTTTTTCCTCAGCTGCTTTGGTTGCTATGTTGACACTAGGCACATGAAGCTCGCAATCATTGGTTGACAGAAAAGCAAACGATTTTTTTTTTTTTTTTTTATAATGAACGCCTCCACTGAATCCTTATGCAAACTCCCTAAATTAAGGAAGTATCAGATGAAACCATGCATTGCAGGTCAAAGCCAGCCTCTTCTGTGGTGTTGTCAACTGCATTTAAATGACACAGACTTGATAAGGCGATCCAGAAAGCTGAGGTGCTCCACTAAATGCTTTTTCGTCTTTTATGAGCTTCCCTGTCTGACTGAGCCAATTAGCAAAGGCGTATGGCCTGCTTTTCTTCTCCTCTTTCTCTCTTTTTACCCTGCTCCAACTCTCTTTCTAGATAGACGCTCTCTCTATCATGCTCCTGCACACACCAAGCACACGTTTGGTGTATCATTAGCTTAGTGTGCGGGGAGGCATGCGAGCCCAGGCTCTCTCTTGCCTTATCTCCATGTCAATCACAGCGTGTGTGTGAACATCAGTTGTAATGATCTCCATCCAGCCTGTCGGTGCGTGTTAGCGCCTGGCTTCCCTCGCCCCCGGAGCAAGTCGTTCCCTAGCTAATAGATGCAAAATTAAGCTGATCAATAGATGGCCTCAGCTCATTATTGACATGTTATCGCGGCGTGGGATTTTTGTCCGGGGGTTTTATACAGAGATAGCTGGAGATGCAAGGCGGGAGTAACAAAAAAAAGTTAGCCATTCCTCCAAATGGCTCTGGCCACTTTATTTCAACCCTGCACTGTTATATTACATTAAGCTAATTTATTCTTACTCAGTCCTGTGCATGTTATGTTTGAAATGTGAAAACCAATGTCTATTTATTACTTGTCTACTTGGCCTGTGGAAAGAGTAATCACCCGCTCAGTTGTAGGAAATGAGATGGAGACTTTGTAAAACGCCATATTCAGAAACTGCATTTTACACCAATTATTGACATGGATTGATAGGAGTAATAGATGAAGAGTTTATAACAATTGATGCTTTTG
>JAPTMW010000012.1:15510259-15520564 GCA_029822955.1 Ostorhinchus angustatus | reverse complement strand
TCCAAACAGACTGGTCTGCACTGGCACAACATGGATCACTTATTTACCACGTCATACTTACTACCATATTTTCCGCACTATAAGGCGCACCTAAAAGCCTTCAATTTTCTCAAAAGCCTACAGTGCGCCTTATAATCCATTGCGCCTTATAGTGTGGAAAATACGGTAGGTTAAATTGTTTCACCTCTTAAAGTACATTAAGTTGGAATCATTTTGTTTTCAGGCGTATTCCTCTCTTCCTATTTATATATATCAGTAATCACCTTTGACCAGGTATAATGATTACATACAGACTCCAAATGACACTTTATCTTTCAAGAATAAATCACATTCATTTCATGAAAAGAGGTCAAAACATTTTATTCCAACTATAACGGCAACATTGTAAATACAGTTGCACTTAGTAATTTCCTTTACCTGTTCTTTTTCTATGTCAGAATGGTTGAATAACATACATCCTGAAAGACAAAAAACGCAGCCAAAGGTCTGCTTCAACTGGGGTTTTCTGAGATTCGACGGAACAAAATTAAACTATCAAAGCAAGAAATAGTACATACATTAGCTGAGATTGAGTCAGTGGTGTTGAACGCTGTGAAAGGTCTTTCAACTTACCAAGGCTAAAAGCTCTTAACCTCCTGTTCGTGATCGTAGCTGACTACAGCTGGTAGCTTACGCGCACCAACATAAAAAGAATTTCTTTGAAAAGTCTTTGGATTACCCACCATGGTACAATGGGAAAGTAAAGGAGCTCAGTGCAGATCTGAAAAAGGTACTTGAAGATTCACAAAACTCAGAAATCTGTCAAGCCATTGCTAAAAAAATGGCAATTCTATGATCATAAGTTATTGGTGAAGCCACTTCATTGTGGCCTGGCAGACAAACCAATCTGTCATCGTCAGCTTGATTTAGATAGTCAGGACCAACCCCAGAACCACCAGGGCATAAGTCTATTATGAACTGGAAACAACTGGAACCCCACTATCACCAGTAAAGTGAGTTTTAGATTAAGATTTTACAAACCTCCAAAATGAGTACCTTCAAGAGAGGCTTAAGTTCGTTTGATGAAATGAATAATTCTTATGGTCAGACGAGAAAAACTTCCTCAGTTTTTTTGACCATATGTATGTTGGGAGGAATAAAGACAAAACATTAAAAGCCAAAAAAAAGTGTCACATGTTGAACGTGGTGACGGTAGCATCACATTCTGGAGCTAATTTGCTACCAATAAAACTGGTGCGTTGTAGATTTAATAAGTAAAATAGAGGACAAACTCAGGATTCTTTAGCATAACTTCATACCATGCTCTCGATGGATAAAAGGTGGACACAGTTGGGTGTTCCAACAAGACAATGACCCCATCACACATTAACGCAGAGTTGGGATCACAACCCTATTGAAAACACATGGAATGTGCTTAAATGTCAGGTCCACAAAAGGAAGTAACTAATTGAATCAAAGTCGACCAATTCTCCTGATGGCTATGAAAAGCATCTGCCTAATGTCCAACCTGTTCAGTTAATTCAGTTCATTGTATGTATAATTTTTAGTAGATCTATTTAAAGCTATGATGAAAACCAACCCCAAAGAGGCTGCAAATGCATTTTCCCCTCAAAGACATGGGACACGGCTGTAGACTCACTTTCTCAAGCGCCATAAAAAGCTGATTGAGCTGTCTGCTCAAGAGGTCAGAGGTCAAACTCATCCTGTCAAAAGCAGGCTGGTGCTGAGCCACAGGGAGGGGTTAGGGGGTTGTGACCTGTTGATTCTCCGAGGTATGATGGACAGGGAGGGGTGGGCCAAGCTCCAGTGCTCGCTCTCATGAACTATGAGGAAAATCATTGGCGACAAGAGGTGAATTGGGGTGGCTGGGCAATTCTGTCACCCTCTAATACTTTTCGTAACTGCGGAGGAAAAGAAATGGTCTACAAAGAAGAAAGAGGAAAAATGTGTCCAGCAGGGGACCATCCCTCTGAGAATATTTTAGTTCAAAGACGTAGTCAGACATCATTCAGAGCTGTTTGAAAATACATCAGTGGAAGTTAAAAATAAAAGCACCACAAGGTACCTGGATGAAGAATTACAACCCTGGCACTATCATGTAGCTATTATGTAACCAAATAAAATTCATGAAATGCCTTGGGCCATTCTGGAAGCAGCATCTCAACAAATTTATGCACGCCTGATATTTCCACTTCCCCTAACAAAACCTCAAGGGCAACAGGAAGGTCCAAGAGGCCTCTGAGTGCAGGAGACTGTCAATGATGGCACCTTCTTTACAGTAAATCTATGTGAAAGCCAGAGGACCAGAGCAGCCATGCAGCACCATCAAACAAACGATTATTTGCTATTTCTAAAAAAAAAAAAAAAAAAAAAAAAAAGAAAAAAAGCTTCACATGCTTAGTTTTCATGTTTCTTTCAGGTCCTTCTGTCTGGGCCCTCTTGTTTCATGGCCAACAAGATGTTGTGTATGTTTGTCTACTTGCCTCCTTTCTCCCTCATTGCTTTATGTTTGCTTATCTGTTTGCCTTTACTTATTCATATCTGCGTTTTGGGCGCTCCTTTCTTGCCTCTTGATATTTGTCAATATGGGCTTGACCTCAGCGGGCCAAGTCTCTCCTCTGAAGTGGAAGCTGGCGATAGCCTTGAAAACAGACCTTTAAATTAAACGAGGGAGAACACAGATTGTTGTATAATTCATCTGGACCCCCCGCCGAGGATCCTCTGTGCAGTCGTGTTACTGTCTAGATTAGAATTTCCTTTTGTTGCTGCCTGTTTGTGTAATACACAATGTGGATCCTGCCAGGGCCCAGTAAATTACCTCTTTAAACATTCATTTGCCTTAACCAAGAGGAAGGGGGAGAGGGAGCGGAGTGGAGAAAGGAAAAAACCTCTTGATTTTTCATACAATGAATAAGTTAATAAAAAGACTTTTTCCCTCTCCTGTGCACGCATTTTTTCCCCACACTTGAAATCATCCTTACCAAATCAAAAAGTAAGATAGAAAAAGGAAGGGAGGGAGGAAGAAAGAAAGAGAGAGAACTAGAGAGACACAGAATGTCTGCGTATGCAGAAGTACAACAACAAGAAGAAAGAGGAGAGGAGTGAAGCCGATTGGAGGGAGAGAGGAAGCAAGAGAGAGAGACAGAGAGAAAGAACCAGATGAGCTCTTGGAATGATGTGCCTCATAGTCCCCGCTTGCGTATCCCAAAATACCTGGTGCTGGAAATGTGAAAGCCAGGCGCACGACGGACGCCATTCCCCAGAGAGGCTCCGCTGGTATCATTAGCGAGGGAAACGGCGGGCTCAAGTGGCGTACAAACTTCAGCAAAACGTCAAGCGAGAGAAATGTGCACGCATTGCGCCTCTTTTTTCCTCCCCTCTTTCCCCCTTTTTCTCACTTTCCCTCTCTCTTTTTTCTGTCTTTGTGTTGTATTTCAGATACGACACCACTCTTCTACCAAATTAATATTTCTCAAAATAAAAGCCAGGACAACTTTAAACTAGCGAGTGAGAAAGGGGTTGAGAAGAAAAGAGAGACAGGGTAGAGAGAGAGGGAGAATTTGGTTCAGTTTGCACGCTTCCTGTGAAGTTGGGTCTCTGTCTTCCTGCTCCTCTCATTTTGAGGTCTGTGGTTTTGTCGTCTCCGTCTTGGAGTCAGCTCCATCTAACTGATGAGGTTGTCACAACTGCTTATGAATGCCAAATGAGGGACACAGCAAGGATCCGCTCTGGTAGAGGGACATTTACATACAGTTTGTATCATAAGCAGAAATCTTCCTCGACCTGGACAAAGTATTGTCACATTATTGGACTGTTCTGCCATTTTGAGAACAAATTTAAACATAAACCAGCGTGAGTCACCAACAGCCAGAAGCCTATAACCACACTCAGTCCTGTTTGTTTCTGCTGCTCAGTCTCAGTCTTGCTCTTTCTGAGGCGCAAACTTAGCAGATCCGCATTTAATGGTGAGAAATAAAAGTGTTCCTCTGTCATGTGAAATATTTACTTATACCAACACATTCAGAACAGTTGAGTCACATACAATTGGCTCTTAAATGAGATCCCGGTGTCTCATTTCTGCTAGAGCCACTGGGATGGCACGGCTACAGTGCACAACTGTAATCAAGAGGGACAGCGAGCGCCCTTTGACGATTGGCTGGTGAGTGGAGCCAAATATGTCTTTTCGACGTGGTGCAGAGTCTGTCGCAGACGTAATTACAAGTTAGATCTAAATAAACAAACAGCTGCTGCCTGACCGCCCCTTCAGGAGCTGTTTGGTGGCTGCTGCTGGTGATGTCTGCTCGCTTTTGCTGCTGCGTTAGAGTACAATCACAGGAGAGTGCACGTTCTATATAGAGTGCAATACACACACAGCACAACAGCTAACCCTGTTATCATACAAGACCTCACATGCTCTGCATACTTGCTAATGACAACTCTAGTAAGAGGATAAACATACATAACGCATACATGCAGACACATAACGTATAATTTTAGCCATAGCGGCCTATATACGTGAAGAAGAGTATTTTTTGTGTCTGATGAAAAAGAGGAAGGCACACACAGGGAAATTGTTGAGCAAACTAACAATTAGCCCTTTATTTTAATTGGAGCATTTCAAAGTGAATCAGTGGGCCACTGAGGCTAACCAAAAGCACCAAGTGATGCTAAACTTGGAGTGTGTAGGGCCTTTTTTTCACTCTTCTTATTTTAGAGAAGAGGCGCACAGACAGAAATATAAGCATCAGGAGAGGTAGGAAGGAGCTTTACTCTATGATAGATATGTACGGAATCAAAAGAAGTACTCCTCTGCCACCTCAACAAAACATATTTGTGGTACGCCACTACAAAACCAGACAAGATACAAAACATCTGTGGCCCTCCAGAGAAAATTACAGGTGGTGGACAATTTAATCTGCGCTCCATGTACTTCAGTACTTTTGTGGCCAGCAGATGACATGGAGTTAGATAGTCATTAACAGCTACTACTGTTTAATCTGGAAAAAAAACTATAAAACAGGTGGAATCTGGGGGATTCAGTTCAATCAACATGCTACTGGGTAAAATGATCTCTAAATTTATTCCAACCGGAGATATAAAATGCACAATTCACAGCGTAATATTCCACCTTGTTTTCTGCGATACTGCTATCATTTCATCTGATAACTAATGATGTATGTACTGTACATGTGTTTGTTTTTGAACATTTTAACAGTACACTAATGGAAATATGTCTTTTATTTATTCTATATGACGTCAGAAGATTAGGATAGCAAAATAATATAATCACATTCACCTTAAAATCTGCAGAAATTGTATATTTTTAAGTATTTGTCTTTTCTCATCAAGCAATTTCATAAAGCCCACAATACAGTAAACACCTGGAATTTGGAGGTATCTCAACTCGACATTTAGCTTAACTGCAACAAGCGTGCAATCTAAAATGTGGCTGTTGAACCTATCACAGATGATGCAATAAAAATGATCATAAATAGTGATCGTTAGTTAATCCAGATGCCTTCTGGAAGCTCTTGGAAATTGTCTATGGGAAAATGAACCCTGCAGATGTGAATTCTTAAAGCGCTGGTCACAGAAAACGTGTATATGTTTTTCTTTTCAACATATTAGTATTAGCCTGACTGACCACTGAGTAAGTTGTATGGTTAAGTTAGTAAAAGCCTCGACTGAAATTACCCCACATCGAGGACGTTTATCTGCTTCTAGTATCTGATTTTGCATATCTTTTACAACAGATTGAAAATGTGTGGGGGGAAAAAAGCGTGCTGTGCTACAGAGATCGGCCGGTAAACAGCATGTGAGCTCCTACTATGTAAGATATGTGTTGTGTCAAGTTCTGGGGTCAAACTCCTATTAGAGAGTTCATTTCTTCTCTGACATTTTGTTCTGTTTCTCCAATCACAGCCTGCGCTTAGGTGATAGACATCCTGCAGGTAGGGTCATGGTTTGCTTTCAGTGAAGAGCAAACACAGTCTACAAGTGATGGAGGAATGATTTTTTTTTTTGTTTTGTTTTGTTTTGTTTGGAAACCAACTGGAGAGGAATACAAGAAGTAAATTCTAGGTTTCAATCAGTGATAATTTCTTGCTTTAATAACAAAACTGACTCTGCTGGGAGTTGCTCTGCTGCCCTTCGTAAGGTTCATAAAGTCTCTCACCTTTTTCCCCAATTGCGTTAGCATTTCTGCCACAGAAACATTAGTCATTGATAAGTGGCTCTGGAGCAGCTAATGTGCAGATAACACATTACATTTGAAGGTTTCAGTGCTTTGAAACACCGGAGGGATGAGGTGTGGGAATCCAATCCATTAGATAAAGCCAACAGTAATAGGTATCCCATATCAAAGACATATAGTTTAAACTGCAGGGGCTTTGGATGCGCTTATTGCTATTTATTGTTTTAAGTGGAGCTTTATGCACAGGGGGTGATATCAACACACTAACAAAACCCTTTCAACACCACTGGGCTTTGCATGACATCAAATATGTCTATTAACCAACCTCTTGACAAGCCAAGGTGATTCATCTCTGTGCTGTGAATGTGTGTGTGAGCGTCAGTGTGTGTCGGCTGTGTGCGAGCATGCGGATGTTTTCAATTCCAGATATTGATTTGAATATAGCCTAACAACAAACTAAGCCCAACATTAACTATTTTAACTACTCCTTGGAAGTGGTTTTCAAAGTGACTTTTTTCTTTCAAACTGTTCCCAAAATTCTACTTTTCTTCTCAAGCAACGCGGAATAAAAAAAAATAAATAAATAAAAAAAACAACAACAGTAAAAAAAATAAATAAAATAAATTTGGAATACAAAACCCTGAAAGACAAAAACTAATTTCTTTTCCTCAGAAGGCTGGACTTGGTGCTGGCCTGCTACGGTAAACTGCATTGAGTGAATCTCTTTGTGTGTGGCTTTGAGTATGTAAGAAAAAACGAAAAAAATCACATTTACCGTCATACGCTGACAGCTCACCAGATTCCTCAAGCCTAGCGGCTAAACCCAATGCCATTCTGAAAAACAATGAGAGGCCCCAAAATCAAAGTCCCCCTTCAGCTCAATCACTCTGGCTGCCTCTCCCAAACACTAATAATCACTTTCCTCCCTTCCTTTTTTCTCCCTTGTGTGAAACATCGCATTGCCTTTGATTGGGCTGTTTAAATGATTAGCACACCACCTCAGCAGAGACGGCTGGCAGTGGCGCCGGGGAGAAGGGGAGCGTGAGCCTCCCGCTGAGTACGGCGAGATGCACGATGTAGAGATGAGGCTCGGACCCCCTGTCACATCACAAGAATAGGGTGTCCAATAAACACTCACAGTGGCCACGTCTCTCCTGTGCAGTTTGTCTCGCTTACCTACATGCTTTCACTTAGTATTTGTTCCCTAGAGGATTGTTGCATGAAGGGGAGGAGGGAGGAGGTTGTTCTGATTTAGAAGATGTCACCCAAATGTGGTTTTCTTTTGTTGTGTGGCTAGTAGTGTGATTTCAATCTAGGTGCAGATACGGTGTGGTCTTATATTCCTCAAACCAGGAATATTTTAAGATTTGATGTCTGGCCATACAGTAAACCATAAAAAAGAAGCTGTAGTTCTGTTAAAAACAGAAGAAGTAGGCACCTCTGTGTACATGATCTGATACATAGACGAAGGCTCCATTTGTCAAGGAGTTGATTCTACACTATCCTTTTTCGAAACACAACAAATGACAGAACGTTTCATGAAGGAGGCCTTTGTGGTGGGAAAAAAAAAATGCAGCCTTGATCCCCAGCTACTTGAGGATGGTCTCTAAGAGGTGAATTGTTGTGTCATTGGTATTCACTGACCCAAGCTCCTCCAGGCAGACCAGGAAAATACAAGTAGGCAAAACAAAAATGGAAAAAAAGAAGCAAAATATGGAGCCAAATCCAAAGCCAGATTTTTCTTTCCTTTCTTGTTCTTTTCACTTGAGGGGCATAAGTTGGACCTCAGTGCCCAGAGTCTTAAATGAAAAGAATAGAAAGTGAGACTTTGATGTGACAATCATTGCCAACTTAATTTGTCTTCAGTCGCAAGTGCTCAAGGCATCCAATGGGCAATAAGTACAGAAAAAAAGAACTACAGCTGAAAAAAAAAGTGTTTTCTGTTTTAACTTCTTGTTTTGAATCACTGGTTTTAACTTAAAGCCCACCTAAAGGCTAGACTGGAAGTCAAAATCTATAACGACAAAAATCATGTTATTATGCAACACCTTATTTAGTTTGTTCTTATTTCAGGACATGAGTACATGAAGCCCAGACGCTATTTAGATAAACAGCTTATCTACACCATCTGAAAGAAAACAGGCTCAGTTTCTTCAGTTGCATAAAAGAAATAAAATGAGGAAGAGTACTAGTGTCACAGCTATTTGTTTTGTGGTGTGGAAGAAGCCTTCATTTCAAGCAAGAAATGGAACTTTATAAATACTTTTAAAAGTGAAATATAACAATGTTATCTAACTAAATACAGTAGCCTCAAGTATAAAACATGATTATTGGCTTTTGCACAGATTTTAAGTTCATTTAAGTCAAAAGTTCATTGGAAAATATCTGGGAAAAAAAGCTTTCTACTGAAAACATTTTTTGATCAACTTCATCCGATATTTACTCTTATAGTTATGAATAATACACATAACTACAGTGCTGGGTATCCATGTCAATGTAACAGAATTTTATAACCATGTACAAAACACCTCAGTCCTTAAAAACTTAATTTGTATGTCTCTTTTTATTCCTTACTCTAATTCAACAACCATCTGATTTTTATTTACAACGGACCCTTTTAAGATGATTACATATTAAAGTTCCTGTATGCAGAAAATTGCACCCATGTTAACATGATGCATAGTCGAGTACTCCAAGTGTAAATTCTACAATAATCCAAGGGCAGATGCTGTACTGTTTTTGTAGTTTGTTTGCACACAGGCAAAAAGACTCAAATCGCCCTCTTTGGCGAGTCAAGCTGAGCAGACTCAAAGAGCGGTATGTTCCTTGTGCTCTTCTGCCACCCGGTGGACACCAGGGAGAACAGAGAAAAATCTCTTACGAGGCTTTGCCTGGAGAGGTTGATGAGTCCTCATCCTGCATCAAAATATCATGATTGCATCTTAGGAGATTCTTTGCCATCAGCCTGGAAGGCAAAAATAAATCTCTCTTAACTCTCTCTTCTTCACATCCCTCTGCTTTCCCTTTTCTTTATGTCTTTGTCAGTGGCATGACAGCTGATACCTCTTTAATGACTAAGACAATTAACTTTCTCATGGGTGCAAAATAAGAAATAAGGGGTTTGCGGTGGGGGTGGGTTGGGACTTTTAAAGACAGAAAAAGAAGCTATGTCTGTTTACCCACGTCATCATTAAAGTGACGGCCAACACTAGCCCAACGGGCTCATCTGCATAATTGAATAGAGTTAAGAGTTGCACCAAAGCCTGTGGTTTCTGGCTGTGTGTGGACTCTGGAGACTCAGTTTCTTCCTCTTGGTACAAACGTCATCATTAGACCTCCTTAGCCCAGCGCATAACAAAGAGTTAGCTCATTACTGACAAAAATATCTTTGCTAATGTCCCCCTCGCTTTCCCCGATTCCCTTCTAATCTCTCTTGGCACAAATGTCTTCAATTTCATGATGATAACATAGGAAAAAAAAAGCAAGCACAGAGGAACTGGAAGAGAAAAAGAAACAGCTTCGGTGACATGGCCACACTGTGTACAGAGATAGGCATGCCAAAATACAGAGAGAATAAAAAGAAATGAAAGAGCTTTCTTCCTGGCAATATTCCTGCCAACATCTGTCACAGGCAATGCTTGGTGTGTGAAGGTGCGTCTGTGCTATACAGTATGTGCCATCGATGTGTATGACTGTGTACTCGCTCCTGAATATGAAGGAATACATATTCATGTTGTGCAAGAGCGTGTACATCTGTGTACAAATCCAGTCAATGTGTGTATTTATGTGACTCTATTTGAGAGAATGCATTCACTTGCACAAGTACTTATGTTTTTACATCCAAAGCTTCCTCTCCTCATTTCCTGGACATTTTTGATTTGCGTATATGCATGTGTGTCTGCATGCATATATACATATATATATATATATATATATGTTTGTGTGTGTGTGTGTGTGTGTGTGTGTGAGTGAGTGAGAGTGCAGTTTGATGTGTATGCAAGTGTGTGCAAGAACAAGCCAAGTTTTTTTTTTTTCACGCACACATCCAAAGCTTCCTCATTTACCCCATATTTGTAAGTATGTGGAGGGTATGCACGTGTTTATGTGAATGT
>JAPTMW010000012.1:15286030-15304639 GCA_029822955.1 Ostorhinchus angustatus | reverse complement strand
TATATATATAAAATTAAAGGTGTTTGAGTATGGGCACGGGTACTGTTTTTTCTTGTTTGTTGGTTTTTGTTTTTTTTGGTGTGTGCGTGTTGATTCTTTTGTGGTTTGATTGCTGTTCATTTTAACTTATTGTTTACTTAATTGTGTATTAATTTTGTGTTGCCTTCAAGGATGTATTTATTTATTCATTTTTTTTACCGTTCTGGTATGTCAGTATAGGTGTGTATGTATGTATGTGTATGTGCATGTGAAGATGATAAATAAGGTTAACTGATCCATGGAACTTGATTTTTCATATTACGCTGATAGGAAGCTAAACAATAGACTGTGTTGTGGAGAAGGGGTGGGATTAAATAAGTTATACTTCCTCCCACTCCTTTTCGAATATGCAAATGAAGTCATACTTTGCTTTCATGTATATGTTTTTGGTTTGTTTTTTCTTATAATCTGATTCATTAATAAGGACTAAGTAGGATTATTTTGTTGCATATTCAAAATAAACTAAACTAAACTATCACAACTATTACACACTTGCCTTATCATTATCATATATATATATATTTTAGTGAACTGTAATTACTTTACATCATCAGGAATATCATCTCCATGCCCTTGTGTAGAAAAAGCTGAATGAAACAATGAGAAATGTCCTATTTTCATCACTATTTCTACTTTGAGTCACACTGCTTTAATTCAAGCTACTTTACCTCTAAAGTATCCAGTTAATTTCTTTATGTATCTCAGTAATAGGCTTTGTAAATTTAAATCATTCGTGTCAGTTTTTTTCCCAAAGCATAAAAGGTAAACAACAATGTAATTTTATGTATTTATTCCAGTGTTTAATATCAATAAACAGCTCTTCTACTTCATAAGGTGTATTATACATCTCTAATTAAACTACACTAGTCTAGTTTAATTGCATTTATTTATGTGACAATTAATAATCAACTAAAATATCATTACTGTGTCAGAGCTTAGTTGTTGTGGAATGAGATAATCAAGTTTCCGACCACTTCAACTTAAGCTTAAACATTGTTGCAGTAACTTATGTGGAACACAAGAGGGAGCTCTAGATATGCCAAACAGGAAACCATCAAACATTAACTTACAACATGAGAAATCTATCTGGTGATACTGGGAGGCAGTAATCCCCAGTGGTGTCGGCTGCAGCTCTTGTTACAGTAGAATAATAAGTCAGAAATGTTCGAATCCTGACTCATAAGTACCTTTAGTTGATAAATAAATATATTTCTGAGCTTGAAGTGAAGACTTTCCCAGTACATAGGAATATAGATAATCACACTGTTATGAAAATGATGATTTAGGTCAGTTGCATGTTTTCCTGTTGAATAAAATGAACTCAAATCAAACACCCTCCCCTGGTTTTGTGTAGCGGACGACCATCAGGCTCTAATCTGGGACATCCAGCAGATGCCCCGGGCTATCGAGGACCCTATACTGGCCTACACAGCGGAGGGGGAGATCAATAACGTCCAGTGGGCCTCCACCCAGCCAGACTGGATTGGTATCTGCTACAACAACTGCCTAGAAATCCTTCGAGTCTGAGCAGCGGTTATGATCCTCCCAGGACTGAAACTAAAAAAGAAGATAGACATAAATCAACTCAAAAACATTCTTGGCTGGATTTACCAACTGACATGGACTTCCTGATCCTTTTTGCCTCTTGTTACGTTAAAGTTTTTTTCAACTGTGGCAAAACTAGGCCGTAAAGATGCATTTAAACAAATTAAAACCATCACTTTGATATTCAGGTTTGTAATACAAGATATCCTGCAGAAAACTAAAGTGAGAAAGGGTTAACACATGTCACACAGTGCATTTTACTGCCACTGAACCCACTATATGACCCTCAACTATTCTCTTTTTTGAGCCGTAGTTAAACATTGATTGAATGTGTTTTATGTGGATTCGAGTGTTCATGTTGTCAAGTCGTTTTTTAAATATAGAAATATATATATATATTTGATTGAACTGAACATCATTTGTGATATGAAAAACACCTCAGTTGTGTTAGTGTGTGCAAGTTTACTGTACTTATAATAATACAGTTTTTTGTTTTCTAATATTTTCACTAATAATTTTATTTTTTGCTACATAATTTTGTTTAATACAGAAATAAACAGTCCAGCACAGTTAAACCATTAGACAGAAGCTTCTTGTTTAGACAAAATATAACTTATTTCACAGTAAAGCAACAAAGTACTGATAATAATATATATTACAGAAATGATAGGTGGAATCTGTTCTTCCAGTTACGGCAGTATACTGTAAAAAGTCATCCTGTATTATCTCTTTTATGTTATGTAGAGAATCAACAGGTAAAGATGATGGATGTTGTCAGAATCTAGGAACTGGCATCAAGAATGCAAGGAATTGTGGGTTGGAGTGGGAACTACACATGAAAGGGGTTACACCTGCTGCAGCTGTTTGGTGTTCCTTTTTTCTGAGCATAAATTTATGAATTAAATTATGTATAAATGTGATTTGGGGAATTTTGAATCAGATCAATATAGTTACAGATCAGGTGATTAGCACATAATGAACAACTGTTAAGAGGAATGCCCCAGATATGTCTATGCTCATTATAAAATACACCAGAGAAAAGTGGCAAAATAATTATAAATTGTAAAAGGTCCAGTAACCTTCTTCTCAATCAAATTCTGTTATTAACTAATGCAATAAAATCAAAACATTTTTCTAAAAACCTGTGAGCCAGCATATTGTTTAATATCTGAGTCTGTGTGAAGATGCTCTGTAATTATCAGGGATATAAGGGATATAAGGGAATTACTCAGGAATTAAAAATGACAGGTTAGAGAGGACTAGAACTCAAAATATGTACTGAACTGGGACAAACCAGGATTTTAAAAAGCACTAACAAGTGGAAAGACAGTTTGGCTTGTGTTTCATCAGCTCATATTTAGTCTCTTACACATTATGATAATATTGGATAATGAGATGAATGTTAGAAAAAGCCGTCACCAAAGACTAATTTGCAGTCTCGTGTTGGTAGCCATTTTCTGTCTTTGAAGCACTACATGTGAGAAACGGCTGAAGCACCTCAGACGAGGAGCTGCTCTAATCCCATAGATTCATCCAGAGGTCTGTAAAGAGCCCTGAGTTCCTTCTTTCACTGTTACAGTGGTCGTGGTTGGTCAGATGACAGGCAGAACTGGATCTGAGAGGTGTTTCTGGATGTCTTCCAGTCCTGAGGTAATGTCCAGGTTACCGGGCAGTGACGGGTAGCGGAGGCTGCCGCAGAGCCTGGGGTTGTCCGTAAGGGAGGATCCCACAGACGCCTGGGGCAGCTGTGGAGCCAACCCTGCATGGGTCTCAGTTTCAGGGGTGACCATCATGAACATGGTGTCATCTGATGCAACAGTCACATGGATACCACTGGACAATGACTCCTGGGACTTCTTGATGAATTTAAGATTAGTCTGTGCAGAGTTCTAAAGAAAAAAAAGAAAGCTACAGGTAATATTTCTACTTTAAAAGTCATTGGAGGAAGAACAGTTTTTAAGTCATAGAAAAGACATGAATGTATGGCAGAGAAACAGTGAGCTAACAGGCAGTTCTGGGTCAGCTATCCCATAATAACACTTTGCATCATTACTGGAGTACTGACCCAGTGTTGGCTTGAGTCCGCCCCCAGTTTACCTCACACTACTCAGTCCAACACTAGGGAAAGAAGTAGTAACTGTGTTCTACCATGGATGTACAAAGAGAACCGGATACTCTGCCCCTGGTGGCGACTCACTGGAGCACCGTGAAAAAGTCTCACAGCCCAAAAAGTATTTTCACAGCAGACCATAATAAGAAAAGACGCATAAAACTGTTGATAGGATATCTACAGCAGGAGTTTATCTGTAGTTTTCAGAACACTGAGGTTGAACATTTTTTAACTTGTCTTGATAAATTCAGTGATGCCACCACAGTGCGAGGGCCCACTGGTCAGGATCCAGGTGGGGGCAGTGGATGAAACACTAGTGGAAATGCACATTGGTCTTGGACCTCCCTAAAATAATTACCAAAGTAATTTTTTCATATTTCTCAGGAAACACAAAAAATATAATCATAAATTGAGTATTTGATGATTTAGGCAAAAAAATTTTATTTGTCAAAAACTGACAGGCATTTATTTTAGGAAGGTGGTGATTTGCATAAATGACATAGAAGCCAAACATTTTTTTGGCTTATGCACCAGTGAACATCTTACAGCTGAAACCTATGGGTGACGTTTTGGGTTCCAGAATCCAGTCCCAAAAATCCACCCCACCCAAAAAAAAAACAAAAAACAAACTTAATTTCATTCATGTGGAACTAAAGGTAGTGAACTGGAAATGCTATGGCTGAAGTTTTCACAGAGCCAGAACTAATCAGCAACCACTGGTGAATTTACAATGTAGTGATCGCTTATTAAGAAATAATATTATTGTTATATTATTACTTATTTGTCTCAGTTCTGACAAATCAAAACTGATCTTCAGCACAGCTTGAGATAGAATTAAATAGAGATAGAGATGGATCTACTGTGGTTGTTTTAGTCTAAAAACACAGTATAATAATGTCAACTATAGGACACTGTAGGTGTATTTTCTGCTACACTGCTGTCCACTGTTACTGATGGCTGGAGTAAATTTTGGAATCTGGAAACCACAATTCCTAAAAATTTCACGCAAAGGAGATGATATATATGTTCCATGTAGTGTTTTTCCATACCTCTGTGGGTGCCCGGCTGCCCATCTGTACGGGGGAAATAGGGTACATGGTGTGTAACACTGCAGTCCCGGTCCCATACAGGCCAGGTGAGTCTGAGGGGAGGGTACTGGGTGATACAGAGCTGTAAGCTGGAGGTACAGGAGCCATCTGCCGCTGGAGAAGCTGAAGAATAACATTGATGTCAGCTGTCATGCGAGTCTCCAATCTGTAAAGTAAGACAAATCCAGCGGGAAAAAAAGTTAAATGGTTGTTCAGTGCATTGATAATCAGCATTGAAGAACATGTGATCCAATAAACACACCTGTTGAGCTGTGAATGTAAAATCTCAAGCCGAGACTCCAGTTCACTGGGCCTCTCTTCTGTGAAAGGTGGGGGGTGGTATGAGTTGCGAACAGATGATGATCTCCAGGTACGACTGGAAAACTGTGGAGACTGACGGTCCGGCCAGTATCGATACATTCCAGGCACATTTAGAGATGAAGCTGAGGAAGAAACAAGATGAAAGATGGAAATGGTGTTCTTTCAAACTGATTCAAATAACAGAAAGTTTCAAATGTAGCATACTGTAAATGTGTATTGTGGGGTTTTGACCACTAGGGGCACTGTAGAGCTCTGTAACCATTTGACAGTTAACACTTTAAACTTCCTGGTTTCTTCATCTCGTGTCATTTTTGTAAAGGCTGATCATATGACCAAAATAAGAGATGTGGTTGTTACATTTTTTTCTATGACACAAATATGTAAATAAATACCAAGTTATAAACGACCAAGTAGCTAAATGAGATGATAAGGGTTTTGTGTAGTATGTCAAATACAATCATGTCAAATATAGTATTTTATGAGAAAAAGTTGGTGAAATCAGACAAGTAGGTTAATGGTGACGATTCGTTTGTAACCTAACTGTTTTTTTTTTTTACTTTGGAGGACATTCACACTTGAAAAAATGTCAAATATGGTTCTAATTTATGACAACTATCTTGCAGAATGAAACACTAAAGCCTTGTGAACTTTTATTTGCCATAGACCATATTTTCTGCAATAATCCAAAAGCTGAAATAATAATTACACCAGCTTTTGGTTAAAGGACAATACTAACTTCAAAGTTAGCCCACAAAAAGTTTATCCTGCTGCGCTCTATATTCACATGTTTCCTGATCCACCATTACACACCAGGCTTTGCACACACCATATTTAACCCTTAAAAACACAGAACCATTTTTTTTTTTTTACTTACAAATTGTATTTTCTCTACATTTAACCTTCCTTAACTAATTTATCCTCAGCATTTTCAGGGAAAATCATATATTTTCATATATTTAATGTACTGATTTTGTAAATGTTCAAAAAAGCTCAGAGTATTTCAATGGTCAGAAAAGAAGATTGAGGAAAAACTGACTTTTTCAGCAAAATATATCATTAACTGAATGTAAAAGCTAGCATTTACAACAATTCCATGGTTTTGATTGGTGAATCAATGTTACAGAGGATTATGGTGTTTCTAAAGAGCCTCTGAACATCCAAATGGGTCATATCTGCTGCAGCTGAAAAACTAAAAAAAATCTTAGAAAAAATGGATTTTACCTGAATTATTTCAATGCACTGATAGGATTAGTGGTTAAGAAGTTATTGAATGTTTTAGATCAGTAGATGCTTTTAGACTCAGGTATTTGAGCTTTAGGCACTAAAGCACCAGTTTGATAGATATAATAAAAACATATGCAAATACAGAATATTGAATCTGTTTTGCTTACTGGTAAGGCACTAAGTATACACACAAAACCATTTTAAACTGCAGTCAAAGTCAGATTTCTTACAATAAAAGCTGTACCGTTGACCTAAAATATTCAAGTTTTAATCCACATTACGATATGAATATCTGAAGTCAAACATCATGCATCTACCTTGGTGTCCTCTGTCCACCATGGCTTCTCTCCCCATTGGGTAAAGCTCTACTTTGGCACCATGTGCATGAGGTTTAGCCAGGTCTTCACTAGACTGGGAGCACTGGGATCCACAGCTGCAGTGGTCATCCCAGTGGGTCTGTGAAGGTGAGTGACGATGGTGGAAGGACTGAACAGGGTACGAGTCCTCATGATCTATTCCATCTGTTCACAGGACAGTAACATAATTATTCTTCTGTATCATGTTCAAGGAGTGCAGAATATTTTGTGTGTTATACGACATTGCATGCATCTTTTTTAAGGGTGCACAATCCAAAGGTAGTCTAAATAAGCATACAGACATACGGACAGAAAGACCAAACAGAAATAGTCTCACCTGGTCTAATTCTACAATCCAAGGAGTGTATTTTGTGTCTTGACTTGTGACGACAACCACAATCATCACCAGAATCATCAGTTGTTATTATCGGTGGTACTTGGTCAGCCTTAAAAACAAACAAAACATTAATAACAAGCATCTTAATCAACCTCAGTCTATTGTTAAGTAAATCATTGTTTTCTGATCAGTCCAAAAGCCTCCTCTCAAAAAGTCACCGACGTACATCTCTCAGGTCAAATGTTATCTCCAGGTTCCTCCAGAAGTTGTCTGCAAAGCTGGGGTACATATCCAAGACCTCCAGCAGGTCTTCCCTGGGGATGCGGTGCAGGTCACAGTAGGTGATGGTGATCACATCTGAATTGGACTTCCCTGGCTCATCATACAGGTGAATAAGCTCACCAAAAATGTCATTCTTTTCTGCAAGAGCATGGATATGTTTCAGTGCTTAAGATTGTCTTACACTGAGTGGGGAGATTACATCCATGTTTATGATGATGTTCTTTACCTAATATGGCCACAACCACATCATCCCTGATGACCTGGATGGAGCCACGAGTGATGAAGAACAGAGAGTCCAGAATGTCACCGTAATGGATCAGGGTATCTGCTGGTGGAGCATGAACGGTCTTGAACCTCATCCCCAAAGCACGCAGACAGGCTTGACTGCCTCCACGGAAGGCTTTGCAGTTCTGTAACAGAGACCTGTTCAAGTGCAAACAGATGTCCGCCTGCAAGGACTCTGGAAATCCCTTCAGCACCTGAAGAGGAAAGCGAGACCATCAACACACCAGTATGAGGACTGGGACACTAGTTAATATGGCAGGATTTAGAAGGTCTCATATGATCATCCTGCCACTTTTCACTTACAGCATTCATGTCAATCCCATTTGTGTAGGACCAAGCGTGTTGGAAGTATTCCTCCAACCTTTGGCGCAGTCCACCTGGGATCTGATGGAAACGGATGAACTCCTTGACTCGCAGCATCTGGGTATGGTAGCGGGTTGTACCAGAGTACAGCCGCTGGATAATGGCAGACACATTCCCAAATATGCTAGCATACATAAGAGCTGAGAGAGGCATAAAACAGGAAAGCAAAGTAACAGTGAGACCTTTGCAGTCATGCCATATGAAGCCCTGTGTACGTAAATACTAAATGAAATCAGTGTTACTCAACTCACAGCCAATGACCATGACACAAATGGAGAAGATCTTCTCAGAGTTGGTGTTTGGGGACACATTCCCAAAACCCACACTTGTCAAACTGCTCAGGGTGAAGTACAGAGCGGTGACGTACTTGTCTTTGACTGATGGACCAGAGGTGGAGTCACTGTCATTGTAGACCTTGCCTAGTTGCTCAGCCAGGTTATCCAGCCACCCGGTCTCTGTGTAGGGCCTCTCCACAAAGCCAATAGCGTACCAAATGCAGGCCAGCCAATGTGCAATAAGCACAAAGGTACACATTAGCAAAAAGAGGACAGCTGCCCCATATTCAGAATATCGGTCTAACTTCCTTGCCACTCGGACCAATCTCAGCAGCCGGGCTGTTTTCAGGAGACTGGTTAAGGTCGCCATCTTTAATGTTCACCAACAAAACAGAAGAGGATGTTGAGATGAAAAATGAGCATAAGAACAATAAGAGGAGATTAAAGACAACAAAACATCAAAATTACAGTATTTTCTCCAGAATAATTTTATAAAGAACACAAACAATGAGAACATTTTTGACTGAGTCATTTTTGTCAATAAAATATTACTAAATGGTATATTTTTCCAGAGTTCTTACCTCATCAGAGCCAGATCTGAAAATGAGGAGGTCAAAAGGGATGGCTGCGAACAGGTCAATGGGGAACCAGCCTTTGATATAGTGCTTGGCTATCCGGCTTGGCTGTGTAACAACCTCATCATTCTGATCCACATAGGTGGTGCGGAGGTTTATAACTATATCAACAATAAACAACACATCCACCAAAAGGTCCGCCACGTTCAGAGGGTTACATGTGTAGCCACATCTCCTTTGACGTATATCCCCATGTTCATCTAAGAGGAAGGCAGCTGAGTAAGGGGTGAAAACCGCTGTGTAGAGGACTAGGAGGAGGATGATCCAGTCCCAAAATGCCTTAAAGGGGCTGTAATGAAGCAAGATCCACCATGTTGTCTCTGGCACCTGGAGTTTATATTCAGGCAGTACATCAGACTCCAAAGAAAGTACCTATGCACAAAGAATGCATCAGTATGCAGTGATTCTCACATATTTGTCCTTAAATTATTTGAGTATCTTAAAGAAGCAAACATGAACTTTTAATGTCAATCATCTGGAGCCATTTCTAATACGTTTAACCAAAATAGCTGTATCCCAAAAGGCCCATTTACACTTTTGCATCAATGAAAACACCACAACCATATCACTGTAAAATTCAACAGTCTTACTGCTATCACAGATCTCACAGACCAAAGAATATTTTCTCTGACAAAAAAACAAGCATTTTTAGATATGTAAGTTGCTCTAATACTGACCAACAGACCTTTCTAGAGGATGTACTGTTTTGACCGATCTCTGGGTGGAGGCTGCATGTCTTGGTTTTGCATCCTTGTAGATCCAGTAAATCCTTAACCATCCTGTCCTCAGTGGTTCTCAACAGAGGCACAACTTGGATAAATATTACATCCAGGTAGAGGAACTATTTCCAGATAACGAAAAAAGTTTCTTTTGTTGCCTTTTAGCTATAAAGCAGTCAGCTGTCAGCTGAGTTCATGTCGTGATAGTAACCATCTATCCCAGTTCAGAAATAATATGTGTTGACCAAACCGTCCTCAGCAACTCTGTGGATGGTACATGCAGTTAGACCCATCAACAGAGACACAGGAACTGAGATCTAATGCAGTGAGGGGACCGGCTTCTGCAAACACTTCCCTTCCATTTGTTTCATATCCACAGTGTACCATAACAGAGGCAGTGATGCAGAATGCTGAGCCCCAGGGCTCCTGCACTAACAACAGTATGACTGAATTGAACTGTGGCTCAATGTAACTTTGTTTTTCACACCCAGAAGGAAAACATCAGCCACCAAACTACCTACTGATTTTTCCACTAGGGGGTTAATTAACATCTGTCTTCCATCATGACAACTTTATTTCTTGGAAAACAAAACATCCTGGATGTGAGAAATATAACAATGTACTAAAACTGGGTTACAGTGTGTGCATCATGGGCTTTAAATTCACAGATGTGAAATTTGGTGAATAAACTGAACTCAGTGAAATAGAAGCAGACCCTTCGTGGCTGTCAGTCAGTCCAGCTGCATGTACAAACTGACACACAAGCCAGAGACTGAGCCCCCGTACCTGTGTGACCTTCTCTGTGACGTTCTGAGAGCGGTCCTTCACCTTGGAGGGACTGAGCAGCTCCATCCTGGGAGTTGGAGGCGATCGGCATTCGGGGCCCCTGCCGGCTGGTCCCCCAGTCTTTATAGGGTCTGCGTCAGACATGGAGCTCTGTTGGACTGAGGGCAATAATCAAATTAGATTTCCACACAAGTCAAAGGGTTTTCAGAATTACATTTTCTGGAAAGCACTTCTGCCAGTACGTTTAATTCTATAGTTGCTAACTGTATTCTTGTTCATTTTTTATTATTATGGATGATTTTGGTTCATTGAGTAAAGTTGTAACTAGTATAACAAACATGAATGGTTTGACATGTACAATATTAAAGATTAAACACTTTGTGCTTCACTTGACCAATTCCTCTCTGCTCTGATTTCCCAGGATGCCCATCCAGCTGTGCCCCTCCCAAAATCCTCTGCCCTCAAATACAGGATACTTTCCATACTGCACTCACAGTCATCACATAGTGAAGGCAGCAGCTACACTGTACAAATCTCTCTCTCTCTGCTCTCACTTGTTCAATTGTTTAACCAAACAATAGAAAATAAATCTGAATACATACCTGATTGATATCAGAATGACAAATCCTTCTTGGCCATGACTCAAACACACATCCTTCAAACCACTTTTTGGGCAGTTGTGTTAAGAATAGGCATCTTCCTCATTCATGGTTCATATTTGGCAAAACAAATGCACTTCTTGTTTTCTGTGCGTGGATGCAGATGTCAGTGTTGAACCCTCCACTCTGGCACTCACAGGGCAAACGACTGGCCCCCAGCTCATATGCTGCTGTGCACTATTCACCAACACTGGAAACCAATCAATGCCATCCTATAGCTGAGAGGAACTGCTGGGAAAATCAATGAGGGGCATTGATAAACACGGCAAATAGGCACAGAGCCATTACACTGGACTTCCTCATTAATGTCAAATTACCACTTCACTGTTCTTATATGCTGCTCAGTGCATAGTATATGTTGAAAACATAGTTCTGGCTATCCCATACATGACACTGTACTGATAATAAAAAAAGGAAGGTCATCTGCGTAAGTGTATGGGATCCGTTCAATATGTTGCATGCATACAGTTAATGTGGGATCTTATTGACTGCAATGTTGACATTGCAGTAATATGAGGGGGTAACGACCTGTAATGACACTGAGTCACAACGTCCTTCAGCTATAACCTTCAGCCGTCTATAGGATTCTGTTTAAGTAACACACTATAAATAAGTACATTATCTAATTCTGGTGTGGTGAAAATAACATTTTAACCTGATTTGTGTTAGCGTGAGTCATTTGACGCGAACTCATTGAATTCAGAACACGCCATGGATTAAAAAAATTGTGTGAAAATATGAATGGATCCTTAAATATCCAAAACATTTGGCTCTAAATAGTTTTATAGCCTTAAATATTAAGTTCAGTTCTCAGAGCTCTAGTCCATTACTGGTGTGTGTATCCATAATGTCACTTTTTTTTTTTTTGTTAAAATTTGTACCAAACATCAGATCATTTTCAAAATGCAGTTACATAAATGGTTGCTGCTGAATCATATTAATATACAAAATGTATTGTATTGATCTGTAGTATAGCTTATCACATTAAAAAGTTTCTTATCTTGCATTAAAACTGACTGCTGCAAATTTTGTGAATAATACAGTACTGTGCAAAAGCCTTAGTCGACCTTTAGCCTTGTTGTTTTTAGGATGAAATGAGCATACATATTTATTTCTCTTTTCTTCAGATACAACAAAAAAACAATACCAGAAATATGTGCACAGCCTTAAAAGACACACAAAAAGCTCAATTAATGGGTTGTAAAGATTAAAGTTACTTTTTAGTGTGACCCCTGACCCCATGACAAGAAGCAACACAGTTACAAACATCTGACATGTTGAATGAAACCTGGTATAAAATGTCAGAAAATGTATTCAACAAATTTCATACTGTCTGAACAAAAGGGTTAAAGACATGTTAAGTGCAAAAGGAGATCACATTACACACTAGCACTTTGGTTTATAGAAGCTGTTTTATTTCCTGAAATGTCTGTGTTTACTGGTGTACATACTTCACATATATTCAGATTGGATCAGACTGGACTTTACTTAACCATCAAACCAAATGTTGGCCTGGGACTTTTGCACAGAACTGTATGTTTGTCTGTTCTTTTATTTTGGTACAGCACTTTGGTCCACTGTGGTTGTTTGGTCATTGATGAGGCTTAGAAATACATTTTCTCTTTTACCTTTAGTGTGAACAGACACAGACGCAGCTTGAAAATGTTCAACACCTTTATAATTTCAATGTCTGTCCTTTATGTTGACGTTACAATCCTTTCTCGGTCAAATTAAATATTTCACAGATAAGATGTTCAGTGTCCTCAAGTGTCCAAAAGGGGTCCTCAGCTGTGAGCTTGGATATTATCCCAAACTCGGACTACATCTGGACAGTCATTGAGGGCTTCTATCAGCGTTGAAGCGCTTTCCAGCTGGTCCTGGTCCAGGGACGAATGGTTCTGGGGAAGAAACTCCAACCCAGCCGATGTAATCTTCATTCCCATCTCCTCCAGTGACGCTCGCACCTTCTTCAGGTCCGTCATGTCACAAATAAACTGAAGACAGATGAAACACATCAAACTATTAGACTACGTTCAGACAATATGTCTTAATGCATGATTTTTTGGTGAAATCCAATTTTTTTGTGTGCTCGTTCATATTACACATTAAATGCGACTTCTATCAGTTTTGAATATGAACTGAATGCGATCCTGAAGTGACCCACATGTGCAAAAGAGGTCCGAATGTAATACGTGACCACGCAAGACTGCACCGTGTTTATGGAAGTATATGTTTTTCCTGCTGCTCCTCCTCCTGGGACGCAGAATTGTGACGTTTGTCGTATTTCAATGACATAAACATCAGATAAATGTGACCTGGACATTCAGAATGAAGTCGTATTGCAAAATATCAGATACGCATCGGATTTAGGACCACATATGAAAGTGGCCTGGGTCGGATTTGAAAAAATTAGATTTGTGCTGTTTAAACTGTCTTTAACAGATCAGATACAGGTCACAAATGGGCAAAAAAAATCAGATTTGGACCACATTTGCCTGCAGTCTGAATGTAGCCTTAGTTAAACAGGGGTTGGGCTGTGTGTATTTGGTCAGTTACTACCAAAAAAAGGGAAAAAAATGCCATGATCCTGGAGCAATAAGCAGTTCAACTCCTTTCAGAGATATTTAAAATAACAAGACTGAGACTGAAAACTGGGTGACAAATTAGTAAGACTTGTCATTGTTGTCAGGTGTCGCAATTGTAATTTCATTTTGTCGATGCTGTCTGTTATAACACTTTAAACATTCTTCTTTTTGATGTTTTCACCCTTGCATATTTTGATGTTCAAAAATACTTTCCATCTCTTCTAAATGTTCTGCTGAATGTTCTTTTTTCATCTTCTGACTATAAAAAATCAATTAAAACCTCAAATAATTGTCTCTATTTCTTTAATGTTCACCCAGGGTAAAAATCTGAGAATTATGTAACATTTATCAAGATAATTAATGATACGAATTGATGATATAAATATATATATATATATTTTTTTTACCACAATAAAATTTTTGTCCATATTATATACATATGTATCCAGCCAGACTAAGAAGACTATTTACACTTTGAGGATAACTTTAACATTAAATCTAATGTAACAACTACTTTTTTCCCCACATTAATCATAGTAGTGATTTGATCTTTAAATATTAAACTATTAATATACGGTCAGGTCCATTACACATATATTGTCATTTTTCCTCCATCACAGTGGATTAGAAATGAAAGAGTCGAGATATGACTGAAGTGTGGACTTTCATACAAATATTGCATCAACTGTTTAACGATTGAAGGCATTTTTAAACTAAGTCCTTCCATTTTCTGAGGCTCAAAAGTAATTGGACAAATGACTGACAAGCTGCTTCATGATGTCCCATTGTGGCCTCTTCCCTAATGGGCAGGATGCAACTAATGATTCTCCTTGTGATGAGGACAATGAGCAAGTATCTCAGTAAAGTACCAATGTCATCATGTCTTTGGTCCAGCCTGACTGTACCATCTGACCTGTAGGATTGGCTGCTCCTCCTCATCCTCCGTATCCTGGACGTCTTCAGCTCCTGCCTCGATGGCCAGCTCCAGGGCTCGCTCCGTTGTGATGTTTTGACCTGGCACCACCACCACGCCCCGTCTGTGGAAATTATGACGGGTGCCTTCTGCGAACATTCCCCTGTGGAAAAATACAACGCTAGTGTTAAAATGAATGGGCTTTTTTTTTTACAGGAGGCAGGGAAGTCAATTCATTTAGATTATTCTCTATTTTTTGTTTTATTATTCTATTTTTTTTTTTTTTTTTTTTAAATATCACTATTTTTTCTTTCAACTGGTTACAAAGCTTTAAAAACAGCATACTTCCCTCCTTTTTAATTGCAAACCTCATGGATAAATTGCTCAAATAACTTGATTTGAGCCTGTTTTTTTCTTTAAACACAAAATAAAATTCCATCCTATTCAAACTGGACATAAAATAAAACCTTTAACAATTTATTTAACATTTATTACAGAACATTTGGTGTGGAAATAATAATAGATTTGGTTGGTAACCTTTTCTCAAACTGAACTAAAGACGACTTGCTTCATGTGCTTCATCAAGCGACTTAACCAAACATGAAATATTAATGGATAAATTATGTTTTTCATGATTAAATCTGTTACTGTGTTTAGGACAGAGGTGTTCAGATGAACTTTGATCTACTGACAATAACAGTATGTACAGGGACATCTAGTGGTTACTGCTGTGCATGGAATCCACAGCACCAACCATGTATGTCATGAACTGCATTCTGCGTTTTCCTTACCGTCCTTATGTACATGATAATTCTGCTGTACAGCCCAATGTTACCATGCGCAGTCATTTTAAGGTTATTTTTACTGTATTATAATAATTTTAAGTATTCCCTTTGGACTCATCATATTGTATTTTTATTTTACATAATATGTTTATTTTATCATGATTTGTGCAGCAGATGTTTGGGACCCGCTTCCCATAAAACAGGAATAACATAGTCCACCCACAGGCAAGAAGCCCTATAGAAATGCTAATTGTTTCTCTTTACACATCTGCTGACCGGGGTTATTATAAATATTTTCTGATTGGATAAACAGAGTCCCAGTCCTGACCCGTTCTTGTTCAGCAGCCTTCTGATTTCATGGTGGCTGCGGGTGTTGTTGTCAGTGAGGACCTCGATGAGCAACTGGCAACCACCGGGTCCCCGAGCCTCGTACATGTGTTGGGTTGTTGGTTTCGCCTTTTCCTGTTGAGCAATGACATACATACGTTAACTTGTAGAGTGGTGATTCTCAATTTTTTTTTACACCATGTATCATCTCTGGCTGTACAAGTGCCGCCATCATGACTGACAATAAGATACAGTCACATACTTCAACTACACTCAACCCTGAATGCAGGAGGTATACAGAATACTAATTATTGTTGACTGTTGTCATGCTCAGCCACACTGTACAACGGGACTAGCAGTGTAAATTAGTGTCTGGTTGGAGCTTTGAAATGGAAGTTACATGGATTCATTACTCAAGCCTATGCAGAAAACATGTTTAGTGTAAACTCTGAGTATGCAAACTCCTAAAGGTGAGAGTGGATTATTGCTTTCACAAAAGGCAAGGTTTTCTTTCTACAAACCCTGGGTTTCCTCCCATCATGCTGTCTGACAAAGCTCTCTGGTGGCTTTATATCATCATTTATGCAGATGACATCACAGCATATCTCTACATCCATAATAATCCACAGCTATTAGAATTTATAAGAGGATCTCCTTCTCTTTGTAGACTAGTCTTTATTAGTTTGATAACTTCAAACTTGAGCACTCTGAAGCCTCATATTCCACATTCACAGTCTCAGCTCCAAATATTAGCAGTGCACTTTCAAATTTCTGCTTAAATCAAATACTAAAAGAATCTTAAACAGACACTGTAGACAAATGAACGATGAATGAACATCTGTCATGATGTGTAGATGTACATCATTATCCTGTATTCATAATATAGAGGATCAGTTTATGTTCAGTTTTAACATGTTGACATTTTAACTGAAGGGTCCGATCAAGCGGCAACACGTGGACACATTTCATGTTCAACAGTCTCTGTCATGTAAGCAGAGTACCTTATATGCACATATTTTACATATTTGAGTAAGTATTTATAAGCACTTTAACATTATGTGTAACAAAATTTGGGGAGATAAAATTTTTAGGTGAAAAATAGCAAATTACTGCTCGGTAACACGTGGACTTGAAACGGACATACATTTTTTAAGTTTTACGCAAACATTCAAAACATGTGGTTCTCGACAGAAACTGATATCACATAGGACAAAACTTTGTAGATATTATGTTCAACTATGCTTAAAATAAATTCTGGAGTAAAATATTGAAAAGTCTCTGGTTTATTGGCATGAGAAAGTGGTAACACGTGGACAGGCTGCCATAGTAGCACGTGGACGACTCTGTATGCATCAACAAAAATGTTGACTTATTTTTTTAAAACAACAAACCACATATAATCACAATGCTTTATTTAATGTATTTAATACTAACACAGTGTTATTTACAACTTGTGGTCCATACTGATATAGGTAAATTACAAATAAAGAGTAATTTCTCTGCAACAGTTCACAGCTAGTCTTTTTAAATGTGACCAATGTATGAATTCACAAACGCCATCATTCAGAATTTTAATTTCTCAAAGTCATAGACGGTCGTTTGCATGTGTTTTGGTTCATTTAATGCGGCCTAGCAGAGGGTTCGGAACTTCTGTACTGCTTTGAAGTCTGCAGTGGTCAGCTTCAGGAGACTTTTTTTTTTCTACAAGTGGTATTTTAAAAACGATAACAGTTCCATAAAATAGAGATCTTTAGCTAAAAAATAAGCCCGCTTGATAAATGTGTGCAAATTTACTTTTTCATTTTGATCTTCACTTTCGCTTGATCGGACCCTGACGATTATTGAAATCATGCCATTTATTGTATACAGTTTCCCAAATAGACAAAGAGCCTATTACTGCCTTTTTGTGCCTCCTTTGTTTGGTCCCTGTGACATTAGGTCATAACTAATAAATATAATCCATAGAGAAAATCAATTGTAAATAATGAAGAGATTAGCGTTACTACTATGGAAGTTACTACTATCCATACATGGAGATGAATGCATGTGTAGTCTGTAAACACATGCATATATTTCAAGTCGATTGAACTTCATCTGACCTGTTGCCACAGTGAATTGTTGACCATGGCTTTCTTTATTCCCTGGGCTTTACTAACTCCAGTCTCCTCTGAGTTTTCCATCTAGGGTTAACTTCAGACTTTGATGATCTCCTTATCCAAAAGAGGCTTCTAGTGTGATGTTTCCCCTGGATTTTACCCTCTACCTACATGGTCAGTGTGTTGTGAACCTACCGCACCCTTGATTATAGCTTCCATGGATGCTTTGGGCATGTTTTTGCTCCTGCACTGTTCCAGTATGTGGGCTAAATTTAAATTCAGATCTGGATTGGGTCCACCCTCTGCAGAGAGAATCAGATACAAAATATCAAAGAAATTCCACAAGAAAACAAATTTGAAAGCAGTTATTTCACCTTAGGGCAGTGACTTGAGCTCACCTTTGACGGCTATCCTTATCATCATCCCAAATTTCGTGAACATTCTGCCTCTCGCCTCATCTTTGGGGCCTTTTACGTTTTTCACCTTTGACCACTTGTTATGTCCGGCACATAAGGCGGAGCACAGCTGCAGTGTCCGCACAGGGGAGCTCCTCCACACACATGACGGCGACAGAACGGAGCATACCGGGGCCGAAACAGCACACACACCCGGGGTCAGGGTCCTGGGACGCAGGGTCCGGAGAGCCCTCAGCACCGCCGGCCCCGCCATGCCCTTCACAAACACACAGGGGACTGGTTAAAGGATAAACTATCACCGTCAAACTGCTGCGTACGAGCACAGACAGTCTGACTTTATATTAAAACAGGAATATCACTATCAACAAATCAATAATGTTAAATTATGCTTTGTAACTTACAGTTTGGACAGTTCAGTGAACCACGCAGTTGCTGCTGTCCTTGTTGTGGACCCAGTACTTCC
>JAPTMW010000012.1:15247677-15259707 GCA_029822955.1 Ostorhinchus angustatus | reverse complement strand
TAGACTCATGCAAAGGTGGCTGATCTGATGCCTCAAAAAGTGCCAGAGTGGAAAGTCTTCCCTGTTGCTAACTATAATTATCATCAATGTAAGTGACGTTTACATGCACTACCATAATGAATATATGCAATTGTTGCTTCAATAGTTTAGTACATGCACCCTGAAAAAAAGCTGTCCACGATCCAGCTTGTTTTCTGTGCCAAAGATCACTAATACCATTCAGACTATTAAAAGCACAAGCATCTATGATCAATGGGGCTGCGTCAGTGCCCATATGGCATGGTGAATCCCACAACCTGGAACTGGATAAGTGGAAAAGGGGAATGGATGGACAGATGGATGGATGCATTGGTGGATGCAAACAAAAAATGAGAACAATGATAATCAAATGTACTAGTCAATTTCAGCTGAAATGTAAGCATACATCCAACACATACATGAAAAATTGAGACACTTTAATGTTTTTATTTAGTGTCATAACAATTAAAATATATTTAGGTACTGAAAGCATGAAATGGCAGAAGGTGTAATTTGGTCTCATCTTTCCTGTGAACATATCTTCAGTGCAGGTGTTTGATGTAGAGACTGAGTTTATGAAGGTGAGGAAGCAGGAATAGTATTGTACGAGGTCAGTCCAGCACCCGCATCCTCCTCTTCCTCAGCCACGTCTTGGTGAAGTATTAAGTCTGCATAGTACGTGGTATTGCATTGTCTTGTTGAAAGCTATAGATAAATTTTAATTATTAGGGATAGCGCACATTAAAGAATATCTGTATTGAGACAACATCAGATGTAAATGTACCGGATTATAGATAACATGCTAATTTGTAAATACTCTCAAGTTCATAGATATACATACTGTTAATATTGTCTATTCATATTTTATGTCTATTATTATTTTTACTTTCCTTTTAGTTTTATTCTATTTTACATTTTGTAAAAATGCGTATTCGGTTTTCTTATCTTGTTTTTAGTTTTTGTAATTTTATTTTTGCACTATTTTTTTTTCTGAAATGTTTTTTATATATATATATATATATATATATATTGTTGCGCTGACTGGAGTAGCACTCTTAAACACTTTTAAACGTTTCACTTATTTTATCTGTTGGTGATCCTGGTGAAGTTCAGCAGCAATTTGTGTGAATTTTCATTTCTTCTCCCTAAATGTTGATTAATAAGGAGATCTCTAAATAGACACCCCTGCAGTCATTTTTATACATTTATCAAGAATATAGCTTTGTAATATTTTTCTTGCATTTTTTTTTCTTGTTAGTATCTTTCCTCGCCTGTTTTTACTTTATATTCAATGATTATTATTGATTTGATTTATATATTGGTGCTGTCCACTATAGTTCTATTATTTATTTATTTTTTGCCCTTTGTAATTGTCATCTCAGTCTTATTTTGGTGTAAAAACTATTTTAAAAAAAATCATGTGAGACTGTGATATTAGGATCTGATTGAAGATGAAAAGAAAAATTCTAAAACTTTCTGTTTTTAGGATTTCACTGTTACACAAGGACAACAAGGACAAATGTAATCTCACTGTTCAACACATAAATCCTCAGTGAATATTATGCCCCAACTGGACTTGCTTTTTATGCACAAGAGATATTTTTTATGTGTGTGTTGAAAACTAGACAGGCGGAACTATCTGTCATGTCCATAACTGGATATCGAAAGTGTTCTAGTTGGTATGTATACTTGTTTACCAGGTTTTCTTAAAAAAACATAGTCTCACATAGGAACGAAAGCAGACACACCCGAGGGAATGTCAGGACTCCACAAGGAAGTGGAATCTTGACAAGTGGCACGTCCAGATACATGCATTTAATTTAATTTAATTAAAATCCTTCAGCCAGAGCACATAAACCACAAAAAAAAAATCCTCAGACAGCTTTATCATGCAAACACATAATAGTTTCTTTGTTGTAGTATGTTACTCACTCAATCACGCTTATCATCAGGGTTTAATTCTTTAATTCAGATCTTTTTCATCACAATATGGAGGTGCATTTCTAAAAATGTACTTCCCAGTAAACAATGCAATCATCAGTTGTTGCATTGCTGGTATTCTTATCAAACTGTGTGCATTTGGGGTTGATTCGAACAACTTTTGGTACAAATGCAATGCAGTCAGATCAAGCATTTGTAGTTTTCCGTTTGCTTTGTGCTGTTTGTTTTTTTAAGTGAAATACTGTTGGGCCACCTGAGTTCATCTGCCAATCATCAAGTGTGTCAAGGAGAGTGTCGTGAGTCTGTGCACAATCTGTCCACATTCCATGACTTATCAAAACAAAAATCCTAACGTGACTCTAGCAGTAATTCCATCACTTGTATATTTCATTCTATTTGCTGTGGTTTCGTTTGTGATTTCTTGTTGTTTTCATGGTGAGAGAACTTAGTTATAGTGCTTTACAATCTGTAGGTGATTATTAATTTTATTTGACTTAATTATCTTTTATTTATTTATCATTTGATCTTAATGATTAGTATGATTATTTTAGTTGCTTGCTGGGTTGTTAATAGCATTAAAATGCACAAATGATTGAATGGATGAAGTAATATCGCCTTTATGTTCTGGCTCCGAGGAAGAAGGACACGAAGGGTTACTTCTTAAATCGTTAGATAAACACACCTGCCACACCATGTACAGAGATGTTTTTTTCTTCTAAGCTGCACTTTGATTTGTAATGTGATACACAGGCACACACCTCTACACTATTACAAATGATAACTATATGTGTCACTCAAAAACTGCAGCGCATTATGACTTGAGAAGTTTATACAGTAAGTGTTTGTTCGTCACCTGAAGCCTAGAATCTTTGTTTCAGTTGAGAGATTTTGTGATTTTGTGGTTTTCTTGGAACTTGAACATGACAAACACATTGATCCACAGCAATGATTCAGGGAGTTTCATTGTATTTTCATTTCCACTTATTCCTTAGTTTTGAACATAGTAAGTTCAGATTTGTTTTTTGCACAGATTTGTTCAGTCCTTTTTCATTTTTGGTCTTAAAATAGTACTTGCTTTTTAACTCTGAAATCATATCCATCCTACTCCAACTAAGAAATACAATTTTAAGGGTCAAGATCTATTAAAATGTTTCTATTAGTGTATTTATATCATAGTGAAATTACTGTGTTGTGAAATAATCTAAGGAAACATTGGTCTGCAGCCTCTGTTACTGTTTACAAAATCAATCCATGTTTTTTAACAAATTGCACCTGCAAATCTGACAAATGGAGAGGCCTACTTAAAGAGGTTTCCCAGAAGGGTAAGTTCTGTGAAACCTACTTCCTCGTTCATTCACCTATGCTTATTTAGAGATACGTACAACAAAAGAATCCAGTATGTGTACATTAATATGGAATGGTGCAAAGTACAAATATAGATTGGTATCCATGTGCATCATAGAACTAATTCAACTAGTACATATAAAAGTTGATCCAGTACGTGCATGTTTAAAGTAGGTTACATGCCTCTAGAACTTAACAAACTTAGTCCTGCTTCCTTATCTTTGGAAAATCAGTAAAACAGTAAAAATTGTTTTGTTTTGTGCTCATTTAATTGATTTTCAGAGGCATTAATAATGTATTTGATGTTGCGTGCACTGCAAGAAAAACTCCTCTTTTATGTGGTTAGGTGGAGTCACAAATGTCTGAGATGCTTATCACGGTTCCTGTGAATTCAAACCAAAACTAACTTCTGCACACCTACGTAAGTGCAGATAAATATAAGGGGAAAAGAATCTCTGGTCATTTCCTCCACCCCAGCCCTTTTTGATTTTAGCAATTTCCTTATTGAATAAAAATTAAAGAGCATATAAATGATTCTTTTCTTTGTGTGGATTTAAGATCATTTCTGTAACATTTGCTGTAACAAAAATAATGAAAAATAACATGTTGCTAAAGCAAGTAACATGAGTCTTCAACTCCTTTTGCAAATTGGCCTTTCTGTGTAATATTGGATTTATTATACTTGTGGTTAATGGAGTCTCATTGCTTGCTCGTAATGCAAAGCACAAGGTACTGCTGTTCGTCATATTTATTATGACTGACTTACACAAAAACTTTGAAAAAAAAAATGCGGTCCAGAGTGTTGCAAAAAATGTACAGCCTGGTCTCAAAAGCTGTGCTATTACTCAGATTGACATTCCAATGCGCAGATTTTGTTAAAGTTGCAAACAAATTGGCAGAATTTGTCCATTCAAAATGAATTGGGCCATTTTCAAATGGCCATTCCCACACGACTGATCCTAAAATTATTCTATCAATACGACAAATGTACGGCCAGCCACAAAGAATATATATGTGACACATGGTAATGATATCATGTACGGTTTTTGCACAAAACCGCGATCACCAAATCACATATAAACACATGGGGAACAGAATGCTGATGGCTGATTGGCTGAAATCCTCCCAGGGTTGGGTTTTATGGTAGAAAATCTATAAACAACGCTTCATAACACTCACATTTCTGGGATTTCAGCAACAATTTATACATCAGAATGTTGGAAAAACTCTTTTCTTTCAAAGACTATTGACATGTTAATCTTAAAATGTTTCGTTTCTGATCTACAGGCCTCTAAGCGCGCAGAGTGCCAATTCTTTTCTTATTCACTCCCATGTTAAATTTCTGTCACTAACATGTTTGACTAACTCTACATTACCACAATCACTGCTTATTCAGTTGTAACTTTTTTTCCTTCATATTATACATCAATATGTTCACAAGTCTCACCTGCAAGAATTTTTGAGATGGGATATACGGTTATGGATTGACATCAGTTTGTTTGAGAGTTATTTTGTAGTTAATTTAACATGGGTACCCATGTCTCCTCCATAAGGAGGAATGTTTAGAAACAGGTTTTCACTGACTGCGTATTTTGTCTTTTCCAGAAAATTCCACAATGACACATGATAGAGGGGTGAACAAGAGATAGGCTTACTGTCAACTATTGTTATTTATTTATATGGATTCAGTCAATCCCCATCTTTTCAGTGTCATTTGTTCCAGACACAGGTACCAGTTGTTTTCTTTCTTGGTTGGATCTTGTCCACAGGTCGTTAGTAGTTATCAGGTGCACCTGCCATGTTTCTCCTCACTTGGCTGTAATTGGTCAGTTGAAGTCTTTAAAAGGAAATTGTCCCTCCCACCTCAGTTTTCCCCATCCCCCCATCCTGACCACTGACTCCCATTTTAAATACTGTTTAAGGCCCATCTTTTTGTTTTCTCTATCTCAGTGATAGACTCAGTGGGTGATTGTAAATTGTATTTTCAGTCTCCTTTTAGAACCCTTTATTGGTTTGACCTATTTTCATGGTTTTTATGCAGTTTGATAGGTTGCTTTCCTAATGTGCAACCTTCGTCCATGAGTTGTGTGTGTGCGTTCATGCATACATACGTACGTGTGTGTTTGGGAGAAATGTAACACATTACATTAACCTTTTCAGTATTGTTAATTAAAATTACAAATTCTGCTGTTAATCTTATTTGATTTGTAAATTTAGGTTTTGAAAAACAGTGTCAATAATTCAACTGATCCTTATTCTTTCTCTTTCTTGTTGTGTTATAGCAAACTTTTTTGTACTAAATAACTTGGACATACAAATGCAATGTAGAAGAACATAACTTTCATCCAAATACACTACCAGTCAAAAGTTTGAACACACCTGTTTTTTCTTTAACCCTTAGATGTGGGGTAATTTTTGACCCCACAGGTTGTTATTCTTCAAAATCTTTAAAATGAAAAGTTGTAATATATTCATATTCCAAGTATTCCTCATAAAACATGTCTGTGACATGAGGTCATTTGCATTTTTATTTATTTTTTCATTAATTTTAAGAAATTGCAGTTTTTGTATCACTACCCCACTCTTCCACAAGTGGGGTCAAAAATGACCCCAATTAAAATCAATGTGTTTTTGCAATAAACTAAAGACATTTCTCTCATTTTGGTTAAAGATGATATATGACGTTTGAGCAAAAGAGTAATTTCATTTTTGACATGTACATTTTTTACTTTTCATTCACATTTTAGCACTTAATCAATCAGGTCAATCAGGTGTAAAAACATGTTTGTGTCCGTATGTCTGGAGGACAAACAGAACATTCAGCAGGTCCAGAAACCATAACACTGTTCACACATACATACACACACAAACATCTTATCTCCTCTCAGCTGTCACAAACTACTTGTAAAGATGGCGTTGTAAAGATTTTGAAGAATAAATACCCAGTTTATTGCAAAAACGCATTGAATTTTGTACTTTTTGACCCCACTCATGGAAGAGTGTAAGTGTTGGTAGGTTGTGCATCCAAGGGTTAATTTCATGACTATTTACATCATAGATTTCATTGAAAACTAGCCCAGCTGTGATGGACAAAGACTCTCACTCTGTCCAACACATACTCACTGCCCTAAGGAGCTTGATCAGTGACAGGATGTTAAACCCTAAGTGTGTCAAGGGGAGGTATCGCAGATCTTTCCTTCCTGCAGCTCCACAACAGAAACTGCTCCAAATAATTCTGTGCAATAAGACTCATATGTATAATCTGTATGCGTGTGTGTGTGTGTGTGTGTGTATGTATATGTATATATATATATATATATATATGGCGTTGCAAAGATTTTGATATATATATATATATATAATTATGTGCAGATTAGTGATATGAATTTTGTCTCCTCTCAGTGATCCGGTACATTTGGCTCAGTTCACCTTCTTTTGGCTCTCAAACGGCTCATCTCACCACCTTTTCCCTTTGTAATTTAGTCACATTTTGTGCTGTTTTGCCCTGTGATATGTTTCCACATAAGTAACTAACACTGATAAATTTGCTCTACTGAAGTAAAATTACATGTTACATGTTAAATTGCTGTAGCCTCTTGTCTTACAGCGTTAACATAGTTAACGCCCTGAAACCACCCACTTGCTTGTTAAACTACTGTCACACCAAGCAAACAGACACTTAAGAACAGGTTTTGGCATTTTCAATTTATTATTAAAATGCATCCAGATATTGCTTTTTTCATTATTTCCTCTCGCTGTTCTGCTCCTCTGGAATGTTTTACATGCACAGCTTTCAGTGAACTGCGTACCCCTGCCCCTCTCCTGCTTTGTAGTATGATCCTTGTTTATCTTCACAGGTTTGGTTGTACAGCATGCATGTGACTCTCAGTCACTCCATGCATGGACCACTCGTTTCGGGGATACCGTTGTGTCATTCCGTCTTTCAAAAGTAAATTTGAACAGCTTGCTAATGGGAGCCGGTACACATTGTTGACTTTGAGGAGCCAGCTCTATGTACCGGCTCGTTCAGGAATGACACATTGCATGCAGATACGTGTATATAGGTGTACATATGAGTATCTCGCCTATCCAACCTTTGGCTTCTTCAGCATGTGCACAGCTGTAAATAGTATTTATAGATTTTTTGATTTGTCTTTTTTTATTTTTTATTTTGCTCTTGTGTGCTTTGTTTGTGCTCCACTCTTGCTGCTGTAAATTTTGGAATTTCCATTGTGGGACTAATGAAAGAATATCTTATCTTATTATCTTAAGACATCAAAACTATGAATGAACACATATGGAATTATGTAATTAAAAAAAGTGATATAACTCAAAACATGTTTTATATTTTAGATTCGTCAAAATAGCCACCCTTTGCTTTGATTTCTGCTTTACATGTTCTTGTCATTCTGAGCTTCATGAGGCAGTCACCTGAAATGGTTTCCAACAGTCTTAAAGGAGTTCCCAGTGATGCTGAGCACTCGTTGGCCATCTGCGGTCCATCTCATGTCATTTAAATGAGAAGGTGAATCCAAACTTTTGACTGGTAATGCATATGCAGCACTTTACTTGCGATCCTTTGGTACTATTTCTTGCTTTTACATTGCACCTAGCCACAAGTCCACAAATCTGGCAAGAGGCAAACGCAACACACGGATTACATTTCCTTCGGAAAATGTGCACATGTCTAGTTAAAGTTATTTTTCACACTTTACAAAAAGGGGTGTGATTTGTTTGTTATGAGGAAGTAATTGGAGATTATCTACATGATGTGTTTCGTCAAAAACTGGTCAAACCACATATGAGACTGTTCCGCTACTTATAAAGCCTGGTTGCTGTTCTGCAAACTGAGAGGAGCAAAAGAAGCACCAGTGGACAGGTCAGTGATGTCATTTTGATTGGTTTATCACTTCTTTCCCAACTATTGTTGCAATTTCAAAAACTGTATGTATTAATGCATGAACTTTATGCACAGCCTCTACTGATTTGTTTTGTTTTTGTTTCACTTGTAACAGAATGAATATTAATTTATTCATTTAAGATTCATAAATATTTGAAATTAATTTGAAGAATGGAGGATACATTTTTTTTTTTTTTTGTATTTTGTTTTGGTGAATCTAAGTAGGTTTAAATGTGGATAAATATTCTTATAATGAAGTGATCTCTTAGCCTTAACCTTAATAACTGTGTGTGCACATAAACAAACATAATTTACTGCTATGTTTTCTATACAGTTGAATGTTGACCTCGTGAGAATGGCAAGTCAACTCTTCTTGGCGCTGCTACTTTTCTGCTCAATAAGTGAGTATTTAATTCAGTGTAACTGAAAGCAATACAGTGTAATTCAGTTCATTTAAAGCAGCTTATTTTAGTATAATTTTTATTGTCAAACAATTTTTGAAAAAAATGTTGTTTATTTGCACAGGTGCAGTGGCTCCGCAAGCTCATGGTAAGCTAAACTTCTGTCATTTTTATTATTTCACTCAAGCACTTCATATTACAATACTTGTCAACGATGCCAAGATGACTAAAGCTCATACCACTGCTGTACAATGGTGTTATTATTTTTGTAGGTCAGGTTAATACAAATTTAGCTGCTGAAATTTCCAAGTTGAAAACTATGTCAATAAGAAATATTAGATTTATTAAGCAGATAGACTTTTATAGCAGTGGAAATGAAAACAAACATGTCTCAATACAGTTGTTTTTTGCTGAACTGATAGATTAGAATATAAATTATTAGCATTATATCACTATTTAATCAGATATTTTATTGAAATGAATAGTTGCAAGTCCCCGCCTTCGCCCTATGCAGCTGGGATAGGCTCCAAGCGACCCCCGTGACCCTAGTGAGGATAAAACGGGTTCAGAAAATGAATGAATGAATGAATAGTTGCAAGTGCATTTTAGATATAAAAATGCTTTGCTTGCTTTTAAACAATTTAAACAGACCTGCTTTGTTGTGAGCATAATGACTAGTCTAGACATACTTATGACTTATTTAAGTATGTCAAATTAGACTGGAAGGGTGTGTGTTACAGTATTAGTGTTGCCAGTGATAGTTGAAAGCCTCTGGGTGAGTCTTAGCTTTAGGAGTGGTTTATGAAAATTCTTGGAGCAACTCAGAGCGAGAAAGAGTTCAACTGTAACCTAATTGAAAAGTGAGTTGATCTCGATCCCAGATGTGCTATAAATCAGTTTTAGAAGATAAAGATTGTTTCGATAAAACAAAAGTTCCCATGTAACAAGGGCAGAGAATGCCGAATGAAATCAGCAGGACTAATCACAGAATCAAGACATGATATAGCATTTTATTTTATATTTTAATCTGCATTTATACATTACATGTTATAAGCAATTCTTTAATAGTAGCTACAAAATGCTGAAAAAAATATTTTTTTGTGTGTGTTTCAATTTGGATTTTGATTTTATGCTTTTTTTTTATCTTTACAAATGCAAAAGTGATTTAATTTTTATTTTGAAGAATTGAGTGGTTTTCATTCAGTTTTAATGTTTTTCAGGCAGAGCCTTGACACTAAATAAAAGAAAGTTTATTGGTCAGATTGCACAACACCAATAATATATGAAACTATTGTGTAAAAAAGTCTTTATTGTGCGACCATAAGTCATTATTGGATTCTTCGTTGTTGTTACATTCTTCACTCTAAATATAGGTGAGCGAGGGTATAAAGTAACACCAGGAATTCAATCTGTCTGTCCGTCCATCTGAGGATTTTTGCTCAGCTGAAGTTTATTCACCCAATTCTTTTCAAGTTTGGCACACATTTTCTTTACCACTAGTGCATTGTCAAGTTTAATGGCTGATTTTTTTGAATACTTCAAAAACTTGTCCAACTTATTTTTCCAAGACTGTTCATACGCTTTAGCAGACAGAGTGCGATCACAAGCTAACCCTAACCCAAGCTAAGACTTGGGCAAAATAACCCAAACAGGACAGTAAATTTGTTTAATCTAGTTTACTTTAATGAACTTTAATCCTCATGTTTTTTTCAGAGTAAGGACAGAGAAATATTTTCATTGCTAGATTTGGCTACTCTTAGTTTTCATTAGTCTATAAATTCACCCTTCTTGTCTTCTTTTTTTCAATTATAATTCTTTGTTTCCCTCAGACTCGTTCATACATTAACATAATAACCTTTTTTGTCTTGTCATTTTTCTCCTCAGTTTAAGAAACTCGTAGCCCTCTTAAAAGTCCTCTTTACTCCTAACAGTTTTTCACTATAGGAATGTCTTAATGGTTTAGATGTTTTGTAAACATTTATCTTACTAGGATCTATTCTTAACTTAAAGGGGAAACTAGTGCGTTGACCAATAGGGAACAACGGGTTCTATATCCTGGACTTCATCATTGTCAATACTGAGGGTAGGATGCGAAAAAGGGGGTGTTTTTAACCACATCCCAACCCCAAGGGGCAACATCCCCTAGCATGGATGTTGTGTATTCACACATGCTGTACTGCATTAGTCCAGCAGTCACCGCCAAAGCGTTCACGTGATTCTGGGCATAGCAACGTGAATATGAGGCTATTGCATTCCAACATTGCTAATATCTCCCACAATATTGGTCCTGTCAACTTGTTGTTTTTGCTAGTTTCTTCCTTGACCAAACATACAAAAGTATGTCAAATTGCAGAAGTCACTTGTCCCGGATTTTGTGTGATCTGCACACACAGAGTCCACATCTCTTTTATGATTTTATAATTTGAAGAATCTCCTACTGAAAAGTGACTCTTTACCCTAAGATATTCTCTGCTGTACCTGTAACACACATAAAGGTGACTGTCCTGAATCTCACACACTATAGAGGACACCTGAACGCCACATAAAGCAAAGGCCTTCAAGACTAAAATACTCAGTTATTTTTTTAACCCTTTAGTTTAGTTTTAATTTAGCTTTTGTGATGCAGAAATGGGTCATTTTTATTTATTTATTTATTTATTTTATGATTTTTTTTTTCTTTCCAGGACCCCTCTATCCAACTTCAGGAACACAAAGCTCTCGATCAGATGATGGAAGTTCTCCTCGGATTACCCTCCTCAGGCCTTTTCCGTATTTTGGACAGAGCTACAGTACCATTTATGTGTGTAAAATTTCTGCTCATTAATATTTCAAGGAATCAAACATCATCAATGGCATGGGGCTAGAAAGACAAAAATGAATTTACCTGAATGATACAAATGATAAAGTGTAATATTTTGTAAATGTAAAGGTTTCACATGTAATACTTCTCACAGAAAATATTTTCTGTCATTTCAAACTTTGGAATAATAATCTAAAGCATATTCAAAATATTGTTTTTTTTCCTCTTCTTTGTGCCTGATTTATTTACAGGTAAACCACAATGGACATATGACTTTTGTCAACTCGTGGTATAGGTACTGGGCTCAAAGGTTCCCAATGCATGGATCCAGAGACATCATAGCTCCATTCTGGACTGATCTGGACAACAGAGAAAATGGTCATGTCTACTACAAGCAATACACCAGTGGCAGTGTTCTCCATCAAGCCACACGTGATATTAATCAGTACTTCCCCAGTTTGAACTTTGCTGCTAACTGGGTCTTTGTTGCAACATGGTATGAGGTGGCCTACTTTCCAACAACTGGAACAGTAAGTTAGCCCACTTTGAATGGTTAAAGTAATATAATCACAAAAATCATTATTATTCTACAAACTTCTACTATCGTTGCTTTGGCAACTTAACAT
>JAPTMW010000012.1:15106217-15119967 GCA_029822955.1 Ostorhinchus angustatus | reverse complement strand
TGTAATTGTCTCTCGCAACTCACCATATATTTTTTATCAGTAAGTTTTTTTCCAATTACTAGATATTTCAGACGACCCCAGTTGAATTCTAGGCGACCCCACGTGGGGTCCCAACCCCAAGGTTGAAAAACACTGATATATTGGTTGACTTGTTATATGTACTTTAATTACTGCCACATGCATTTTCCATGTACTACTTCACTGTAATATTCCTGAAACAACAGCTTTTAACACTTCAGTAGGCAACAAGTTCTATTGAATTTTCCGCTGCTGGAAACACTACAGTGCACTGTACAGAGGACATTGGGAGGAGTCCTTCTTAATTGTGCATACCCTTCGAACTAATGTTAATTTCACAGCAACAGATTACCCACACTGTCTTTGTGACATAGCAAACACAATCTACTGGTTTAGGACATGATCCCACTACAGAGTTTTGCTTTTTTTTTATAGAAAAGAAAGCAGCAATAAAGCTGTTGACATTTATTTTAACCCTCCGTTTCTTCCATTTTGTACTTTGCAAAATGAAATCTGTCTCCATTCCGCAACTGTTTCATACATACTTTTTTACCTCATATCTTGTTTTTTCAAGGCGCCAAGCAGAACTGATGTTATTCAAAGCCTTAATTTTACATTTTATGAAAATATACACTGTGAAAATGTGAGTCTTAAATACTGATACAAATTTTTAATCATACCTCCCAGCACCACTATTGAGTCTGATTTTCCATTTGTTTTACTGTTTATTTCTGTAACACAGCAAAAGCGCAAGCTCAGGATCTACATTTCTAATACATACACCCCTAGCAAGCCAGAGGGTGAGGAAGCAGAGAAGATCTCTTCCTGGGAACTTAGAGTGGAGGGAAAACTTCTGGAAGAGGTAAGTGAATAACATACTGATCACACTTATGAATGCATTTTGCTCTGTTTCACCATCACTCCAGTGTGGTCTGACTCCCAAGTATTTCAGAATCTCTTATTGTGTTTCTGAAAACTTCCCAGTCACTCAGTTCTGGTTGGCCTGTGTCCTTGGCTCAGACCACGCAACCAGATGTGTGTTTGCTGTGTGTTCTCCCCTCTCCACCCCACGTCTACTTACACAAGCTTATGTTCTCTCTTCAAATGAGGAATTGAAACCACTGGCCGTTGCATACCAGGAGCCGACATGCCTTCCCTCCCTCCCTCCATCAATTGTAGCAGAGCTCATTGTGTCATTTGGGGCCACATGAAGGAGTATTTTTGCTGTTAATTTTTCTCCCCTGCCTCATCGGCTCAGGCATGCGTAGGAGTGCCGCACAGAGTAAATGAAAAAAAGAGGGATGTGAGGGAAGGAGTGAAAAGGGTCATGTTGTGCAAGCTCACTTTGACGGGGCTGGGGAGAGGGTGGGACGCAGCAGCTTTTTCTAGTTGTCTACAGTTTTGTGCTTCCCCAGGCTTCACCACCCCCAGTGTGGTCAGGGTTAAACAATGCAGCTGCACACACAGACAGCACAACAAGAAGACATACAACAGTCTGATTCTGTGTCTTTTTTCACACACTTTGTATTTCTAGCCTGGTAAGCAGAAGAGGAAGTTCTCATCTTTCTTCAAGAGCCTGGTGATTGAGCTTGATAAGGAGCTTTATGGACCTGACAACCACTTAGTAGAGGTATTACATCATTTCACAAGCATCTGATGTAACCACCTTAGGATATTTTAGACGCGCAAACCCCAGAATGTTAAACTGCTGTTGGTTCACCAGTCCATTTTGCTGCTCTGGCCAGAAAACAGAGATCAGCTGGAATCACTAAAACACTGGAACCGATCTGTTCTGAGTTTCCAAGACAATGCAGAGTAGATGTTTTTGAGTCTAAGAATTCACGAAGCCAGAATTTCAGTCGATAAATTAAGTCTTTTATAAAACTACTCAGTTAATGTTACAAACCAGTGGTCATGATGTCTAACAGTCATACCTTTTAATGATTCTGCCAAAAATTAAATGATACAGCAAGTTGTAGCTTTAGTAACACCAGAGTTTGCACATACATACCACCCCTGTATTGTTTCTAATCAGTGTTTATTTCTCCCTCAGTGGCATAGAATGCCCACCACTCAGGAGACAGATGGTTTTCAGGTCAAAAGGCCTGGAGATGTGAATGTGAAATGCACCCTCCTTCTTATGCTTGACCATCAGGTACACCTACATGCACACACCCTTTTCTCAAAGCCGTATCAATTACATAATATAGACTGTTGTTTGTCTGGGGTGTTCCTTTTTCCTCACTAACCCTTCTATTATTGCACCTATATTTTTTCCAGCCCCCTCAGTATAAGCTGGACCCACGGCTGGCTCGTCTGCTTGGCGTGCACACGCAGACACGAGCCAGCATCATGCAAGCTCTTTGGCTCTACATCAAGAACAATAAGCTGCAGGATAGTCACGAGAAGGAGTACATCAACTGCAACCGCTATTTCAGACAGGTACTTCAATTGTATACATTTTGCAGTGTTCTTTTTCAACTTTCACTGCGGGGAATAATGTGTTGAGTTGGAAACTCTGAGGCTGTGTCATATTCATGTCAAGGGAAACAATGTGCTCACCAAAAATCAGAATTTCAGAGGCGGGACCCAGCAGGAGGATTATGACATTTCTCTGACAAACTATTGGAGCCATTTGTGATCTAGTGTCTGTAAATAAATACATTGTCAATGTGACATGAGCATACACAATGAAAACAATGTGATGGAGTGCTGGAATTTCAATGGATAAGAGAACTCTTTTTGTTTACATGCAGCGTGCCTTCACACGTAGCATGTGAATGTTTAACTTCATTGCACTCTGCATATACCGGTCATACATTCTGCTACTTTGGCTGATGAGATGAAATCGCAGCTAAACTCAGATTAATTGGTTAATTTGGTGGTGACTTAAAGGTTAGTTTCTTTATTTACCATGTCCTCATCATGGTAATGAACAATGTTATCACACTTTGCTAATTTTCCTCATATCACTCAGACCTGTTTATGATGTGATAATGCGGAACATGATCCCTCAGTACACGATCTGTGGATGCATGAAAACAAAAACTTTGGAAATGAACGTTTGCATATTAAGAGATTCCAAATGTTTTAGTAATAGCAGAGAAAATACAAATTTGTCTCCATTATTCTTACTTTAAGGTTGTTGAAGTTTTTTTTGGAAAAGCATATTTAACTGAAATGACTTTTCAATGCATAGGATTTTCAATATGTCTTGTTCTGTGATTGAAGGGGGTCTTTAAAGAATATTATAAACTATGATCCAGACAAACATTAACATTTTTTGATAACTTGTTTCTTTTAAATAACTAATTCATGCTCCTAACTGAGGAAGAACCATTACTTTTTATCCTGTGTTGTACTTTAATTTTAGTTAATTATATGTGACCTGCAGATATTACACTGCCATTTAAAGGTTTTATTGCTGGTTTAGAGTTGAGGTAATACAGAACATTCACCTCACCTCATGCCTTTTGCCATGTGACAACTGCTCTGTTTTCTACCCAAATGTTGAACAGATCTTTGGCTGTCCTCGCATGAGGTTCTCTGAGATTCCTATGAAACTGGCAGGCCTGTTGCAACACCCTGACCCCATCATTATCAATCACACCATCAGGTAGTTCTATGCTATGCTTCCTTTGTGTTTGTGCAGGTTTTACATAGTGGCCAAATACAGGCCAGAGGAAAGAAGCCTCAAAAACAAACTGTCCTTGCTAATGAAAAACAACTCTTGTCTTGCTACTTTTGGGTCTTGTCTGGGCAGTGTGGATCCTACAGATCAGAAGAAGACTGCTTGTTATGACATTGATGTGGAAGTGGATGACCCACTGAAGGGCCAGATGAACAGCTTCCTGTCCTCCACCACCAACCAGCAGGAAATTGCTGCCCTGGAGATGAAGGTACAGGCTGCCACTTAAGTGTTACTGGCACTACAAACTCCATGAAAATACTGACAAGAAAATGCCCTACCGCTTTTATCACTGCAGATCCACGAGACAATTGAGTACATTAACCAATTGAAGACGGAGAGAGACTTTATGCTGAGCTTTAGCAATAATCCACAGGACTTCATCCAGGACTGGCTGAAGTCTCAGAGCCGAGATCTCAAGGTAAAGTAACAGGGTGCTTACGCAGGTCTTGAAAGTCTTAAAAAGTATGGAATTTTTAAATGCTGTTTTCCAGACCTTCAAAAGTCTGAAATTTTGTGTGAAAGTCTTTATGAAGTATGGAAACAAGTTTCTCTCGTAGTATGCTCAAAGGCACATAATCATGTAAGATAAATACATGAGGAAAGAAAACTTTATATGATTTCACTAACCGGTCAGTACTGGGATGATTCTAGTGAAACTTGTTTGCGTGATATCCATTTTTTCATATGTTTTGAAAATGTTTGTCAGTAAAACATAATTTACTGTGAAATTATGCATTAATTCATTCATACATTTATTAAGATTAACTTTTCTACTACACACAACAGGTACAACCTCAACCAAAAAAGGTACTCTGGCCAGCCGTCTGTCTTTCTCAATGAGAAATCTGTCTGGAATTGTGGGGCTTGAATTCATATATGAAGGCGGGACTAACAGGTGCCAAGCAAACCAATCGCAGATAAGATGGATGTTATGCTTTTGTCAGAGAAACTTCAGAATACAGGGTGTAATCTGTAATTCAGTCCTTATTTTTGAACACGTAAACAACCGACAACAGTTGTAAAGAGATTTGCAGACTTGGAACTGACTTTGACATGCAACAAAAAGAAGTTGTGTATATGATGCATTGCGATACAACCCCCCCCCCCCCCACTTGTGATTGGTTTGTTATAGAACAGATCGTGTATATTTCACAGCAACTGGCCCAATTCCAGACTGTTTTCTCAGTATTTAATACACTGAGAACACCGGATGGCTGGTCAGGCTACAAAAATGTAGGCACGCACGTATAAAAGTGCATAGAGTCTAGGTCTTGGGGAAAAAATGCCGTTTTGAAAAAGTCTGTAAGTTTTATTTGGATAAAGAGCAAGCATCCTGTTATACTTTGTATTCAAGTATCAATAATCTATAAAAGTGAAAGCAGAACATTTAAGTGCAATGTTAAATAATTATAGCAATTGTGAGTTATAGTCTACTATTAATGGAACAACGAAAACACTAACAAAACAAGAGGGTGTTTGAAGGAATTGGTATTATTTCTAGTAAACAAACAAACTATCAAGACCATATTCCACCAGGGGTGCAGCTGATGATAGCAAGTGAAGTCCAGTCCATAAATACTGAGGAAAAACACACTATATAACACTAGTAGGTAAAACCAGCCACTGGCGGGTTGACCAGCTGAGTCAGACGATGCCGTCAGCTGGCTTGAGTTGAGCCGAGACAGACCAGTTTACAGCGCTGCAACTTCTTCCCGGAACATCGTTGGGCTGAACTGGGCTTTAGCGAATAAGCCACAAAACCTCCGTTAGCGCCGCCAGTAAACTGACAATCTGTAATGAATTATTCTGACATTTGGGAATAAAATGGTGTAGTGACTTCATGACGCTGCTATCCCACATGTAGTCAGTGTTAAATGTTTTTTTTCTTTTTTTTTCCCCAGTTGATGACAGATGTGACAGGAAACCCAGAGGAGGAGAGGAGGACTGAGTTCTACCAGGGAGCCTGGGTGCCAGAGGCAGTGGGCAGATACGTTTACTCCAAAGTAAGAACATTCAGTCTGTAGTTTTAACCAGTGGTGGAATGTAGCAAAGTATTTGTACTTTGCTACTGTACTTAAGTAAATTTTTATTTATCTGTACTTAAGTAAAAAGTAATAATGCATATTTGTGATTTTACTCCATTACATTTTGCGGGAATTATCTGTACTTTTCACCCCACTACATTTATACAATTTATGCCGTTACTCGTTACATTTTATGAACACTATTTCCTCAAAATCTTGCATGAAAACATAGTGATCCCACTGATTACATTGTGGCGTTGTTTGCCATTGCCAACCAGTCAGGTGGCTCTATTAAGACTCATCCACAGAATTATAAGTTAGAGTATGCACAGTATTGCATAGAACTCACACAATAAGTACACCAACCTTTAAAATACACATGTACTGTATACTTGATTCTAATTACCCCCGCCAAGGAGGTTATGTTTTCATCGGGGTTTGTCTGTTAACAAGATAACTCAAAAAGTTTTGGATGGATTTTGATGACATTTTCAGAAATGTTGATACTGGCACAAGGCACAAATGATGAAATTTGGTGGTAATGGGGGGGGGGCTGATCTGCCTTGGCAGAGGTCTGTGCTCTCCAAGTGCTTTTCTAGTTATTACAAGCAGAGGCATCAGTATATTTACATTCTTTATCAAAATGCCACAGCCCAGACACTGAGACAACCTATTGTCTAAGTACTTTTACTTTAAAAACTACTTTAAAGTAAATTTAAAACTAACTACTTAGTACTTTTACTTAATTACTTAAGACTTTTGATGTAGTACTTCTACTTTAGTATATATTTTGCAGGATATTTGTACTTTTACTTAAGTACTAAGCTTCAGTACTTCCTCCACTGGTTATAACTGGATCTACTGTGAAGCATTTAACACATTTAATAACATGTTCTTAACTTTAGTTTTCAGTAAGTTATAAGATCATCTCCTCTTTATTTTTTAGGTGCAGCAGAGAAGACAAGAGCTGGAGCAGGTGTTGGGTATCCGACTCACCTAAAGCCATTTTCCAGAGTGTTTGTGCTAAACCCAGTTTCCTTTTCACATGTAGTCTTAACATGTATTTAGCTTAGAAGGGAACAAGCTTATGTTGCAGGTGAAGCGTTCACAAAGCCATCCTTTCATCCTGGTGTGTCATACCAGTGTGCCATTCATATCTTTCTTCTTCAAGATTGCAAATTTAAAATTGAGATTGTTTGGGACCAAAGTGATGATTTCCATGGTCTTGATATTTTTGCCTTGCGTTGTCTGTCATTTTGAACATGTTCAAGTAATCTTTGTCTTGTTTTGCAGTATGTTTTGTTCATGGTACAATATGCTTAAATCTGTTTAAGCACTGGTGCTGTCGAGGTGTTTTTCCACCATCAAGTTGTGCTAATTTCAAAGGGTGTCTGTTTACCTTCACATTTAAAAGCCATAACCTGTTCAATAGGAGCAGTAATGAAATCTACTTTACTGAATGAAATAACTAATAAAAGAATTGGGAGGAACAGTAACATTAGGCATTTCATTCCTAAATGCTAAATATTCACAATGAAAAACACCTTTTATTATTGAAATGTATCCAAATGCATAATAAAATTAATTAAAAGTGGATTTTCTTCTCTAAATGTATTCTTCAGATGTTGTCTAATTTAGTTTTGAAATAAGGAACTTTTACGCAAACAATTTTACAGATTGAGCTATTGTGGTGGGTTTTTTGGGAATTGTGGATGTATTATTTGAGATGAAACAGTTATGTAAGAAAGGACTTTGAAGAAACTATGTCTGTGGGAAATTCTGTGTTTTTGGAGTCCACCCTGTACCAGCTGTATGTCAGCTGCTTTTTCTACTTTTTGACTGTTTACATGTTGTTTTCATTTGTAATTGGGGTGTTTTTCATTGTTGTAATGTGAGAAAGAGGAATTGTGGCAAAGTCTTTGGGTTTTTCCTGGAAGAACACATGGAATCCATACCTCCCAAGAAGGTTTTGCGGTATTAATAAAATAGGAATGCAAATGTCCTGTGCCATCCAAACAATGTGCCAATCAGTTGCTAGTTTATATTCACTTTATATTGTTCATGGATTCACATTTAATTGAATTTCTTTTTTTTTTTTTCAAGGTTTTTGTATGATAGGATCTCCTGAATTTCTGTAAACATTCCAGGTTAATATATCTTGGTGCCAATTTTTTTTTTTTTCTGTGAAAATGGCACTTGAATCTCAGTAATGTTGCTGTCTGTTATTTGTACAGCTTCTTTTGTAAAATATTTGCATGTTGTGTATCAGCAAACAAAGGCTTTTTATCTTTTCTACATTTGGAGTATTTTTTTTTTTGACAATAAATATGCTTACAAATGTTTGTTTCACTGTGCTGAGTTATTACAAAATTAGATGTTTATTTCATAGAACACTTTTTGTGTATTCCTTTCTCTGAATCCCTGTATTGTTATTGTACTTTCTCCTTTAATTATGCCTACTTATACTTGAGATGTAGTTTTACTTAAGGGTGGCTGTACTTGAAAGGTGATGCTCATGTAGAGTTTGCATGTTTGGGCTGGTCCAAGACCCTGAGCTTTGACGGTTGTTATGTTACAACAGGTATGTCTAGTCTTAGCCGCCTCAAACATTTCCACCACTCTTTAAATAGCGGCATGGCCAAATATATCCCAACACAGTTTTCATTAAATGCCTCAGCTTGTAGGGTGACACTAGTCTAAAGTTAGAATGTGTGAAACTGATGTAAACTCAAACAAAAATGTATTTAAAGAAGATACTATTAAACTCAACTGGGTAGTCTAGTACAACATGAACGTAAAACTGGGCGATATGAAAAACAGAGTGTAATTCTCAGGATGGACTGTGGGCGGTGTCATGAGCGTTATTATAGTAAAAGCAGAAGAAGAACTCCGCCGGAAGTCCCGCCCTTCACAAACGGAAACAGACTCTTCAAGATGGAGGTGGACGGGATTGATCATGTAGGTGGTTTTTGTACTGTTTTGTTGGTTTCTGTTCGTACATTATGAATTAAAAGTTGCATTTGCGCCTCGATTCGAACAGGCGTTTCGGTATATTTGGGATATGTGATGCCATTGAGACTGTTATCCAAATAATTCAGTGTTACTTTGTGAAATTCAATGAATGCCGCGGATGCTGCCGGTTTGCTGTCTCATTGTAGCTAGCCTAGCAAGACAGCTACTGCTCCCAGACATGTTTGTGGTTACACTGAACTATTATAAATGATTTTATACGTGTCTCTTTCTCATATTTAAGACTTTTAACAGCTACTAAACATTATAAAGTGCAGTTCAATGTAACGACTCTTTTTAAGCACAACACACGGGCTGTCATGTTTGGCATTTAGCTAATTAGCTGTACAACTGGCCATCAAAAGTGCTGCCAGAAAGTGCTGCTTCACACTGTTCTAGGTTAGTGTTGAAAGACGATCGATGTTTTCACACCCTTGTTAGATGTTTGACTAATGCAGTTTTGTTCAATTTCGATTCCTACTTGTGGGCAATTAATTGATCAAGTCCACTTATTAAAAATGAAAACAAATCATCTGTGAATCTGGTAATAACGCTTTGGACTAAGTTTTAACTATCAAACTTTAAAACACTTATTCAGTCCTGCTTTTCTGGTGTGATATACTTATTTTATGTAATGACTTTAATAAGGAAAGCGATAACAGTGATTTAGGAAATAAGTCTTTCCAAATAACTGCTTCAAAAACAGATGAGTCTTAGTTTTAACTCCATGTAAACTCTGCAATGCTCTGTAACTGTTATTTATTGAGGAAATAGACCAAACATTTTACAGTTACCGCTTTCCAGATAAACATTTGCGCCTTTACTGTTGTGTGTTACTCTAAATTTAATATCTTTGAATTTTACACTTTTGGAAAAGCCTGTAATGTAGTAATATTTCATGATAATCCCTGTACGCAATTCACTTCTACATACTTTGATGAGCTTCCATAAACTTGATCATTTTCTTTTGACAGATGGAGATGGGAGACAGTAAAGGAGGCTCAGGTCTCCGGCAGTACTACTTGTCTAAGATAGAAGAGTTACAGGTAATAACAAGACAAAAACAACACAGTTTTATGCTTGTAATGTATCACAATTTACCACTTATCTTCAATCATGAATTTCTATTTATTTTCTTACCAGTTGACAGTGAACGAAAAGAGCCAGAATCTCAGACGTCTGCAAGCCCAAAGGAATGAGCTCAATGCTAAAGGTATACTGATTTAATACTTATGGAGTAGTATTCACTGTTTGTATAAAATTTTGCTAAAATATTCTCTACCAGTGGAAAGAGTGAGGTTCTTTTTTTTCCCTCTTAGTTCGCCTTCTTCGTGAGGAGCTGCAGTTACTCCAGGAGCAGGGATCCTACGTGGGAGAAGTGGTTCGGGTAATGGACAAAAAGAAAGTGCTTGTCAAGGTATGCGCAATACTTTTTTTTATTTTTTTGCAGCATTCACTCACTCTGTTTTGAGTTTAAATGAAACATCTTTCCTTTTCAGGTGCATCCTGAAGGAAAATTTGTTGTTGATGTCGACAAGAACATTGACATTAATGATGTAAGTATTTCTCTTGTTATCATTATAAGAAAAAAAACTACAACTTTTTTAATATAATAGAGCTATATATAATATATATTGTAATACATATGAAATAATTACAGAAGAGAAACAGATTTTTTTCACCAGTCATTGCGGTTACATAAGACATTAATCCTGTCGTAAAATCAGGGAGAATTTAAAATTTTCAGTAGAAGACAGGGTTTTCATTTGTTAATTTTTCATTTTGTTACTTCCGTCCCAGGTGACTCCAAATTGCCGTGTGGCTCTCCGAAACGACAGCTACACATTACACAAGATCCTCCCCAACAAGGTGGACCCTCTGGTTTCCCTTATGATGGTGGAGAAGGTGCCAGACTCTACTTATGAAATGATCGGTGGCCTGGATAAACAGATAAAGGAGATCAAGGAAGTGATTGAACTACCAGTTAAGCACCCAGAGCTGTTTGAGGCTTTAGGAATTGCACAGCCTAAGGTGGGTCATCAACAGGAGACATGTGGAGAATGCACATTGCATTATAGTTCAGCTCAGATACAATTATACACTTGAATTCCCAGTTGAAAATATTTACAGTGTGTAGCAGACAGAAACCGTTTGCTTTGTGTGTTTTTAGGGTGTGCTGCTGTACGGTCCTCCGGGCACAGGGAAGACCCTGCTGGCTAGAGCTGTGGCCCACCACACCGACTGCACCTTCATCAGGGTGTCTGGCTCTGAGCTGGTCCAGAAGTTCATTGGAGAGGGTAAACTGCACCACTGCTATTTTTTTAAAATTAACAAAAGTCCTATCAAACTTATTTCTACCTTAATCTTTCATGACGACATTTGTTTTAACCACTTTCTACATTCTTTCATACACAGGCGCCCGTATGGTGCGAGAGCTCTTTGTCATGGCGAGAGAACATGCTCCGTCCATTATATTCATGGATGAAATCGACTCCATCGGCTCATCCCGTCTAGAGGGCGGCTCTGGTGGTGACAGCGAGGTGCAGAGGACAATGCTGGAGCTTCTCAATCAGCTGGACGGCTTTGAGGCCACCAAGAACATTAAGGTATCACACAGACACAAAAATGATTCCTTTAGTTTTATCTTGGTAAATGCTAAACTTGTTGTCACACTAAAATTGTTAGCCAGTGCAATAACAATGTTTTTTGCTTTATTGCAATTTCACCACAATATTCTTTCTCCGCCTCTGCAAGGTCATTATGGCAACTAATCGAATTGACATCCTGGACTCAGCTCTGCTAAGACCAGGCCGAATTGACAGGAAGATTGAGTTTCCTCCTCCCAATGAAGAGGTAGTTACTGGCCCAATTTCACTTTTGAGAGTTTACATAATCCATAGACACAATCATACTCTATTCAGCTTTAGCAGCAGTTTTGAACACACCTTCATTTTGCACCATTAGGCCCGTCTTGACATCCTGAAGATCCACTCGAGGAAGATGAACCTGACACGTGGCATTAACCTGAGGAAGATTGCGGAGCTGATGCCTGGAGCCTCAGGGGCTGAGGTTAAGGTGAGAACTGGTCCAGTGAATGTTAATATTTGGGAGGTAAATTACAGGGTTCATGCAGGTGCTTGAAATTGCTTGAATTTCAGTGTGTTTTTCAAGGTCTGGAAAGTGCTTGAATTTTAGTTTAAGTGCTTGAAAGTGCTTGCATTTGTAACTGATGTGATATTTTTTATTTAGTAATTTTTAATATTAACTCTGCCAGGTTAGATGCCAAACCAAAGCTACTTACAGAGAGGTGATACATTAAAAAAAAAAAAGTATGTCAAAAGAAAATTAGCGGGTGTTCTCTGGTGGACTTCAGGTACATTTTTATCTTAATCTTTGTCTCGGTGTGTGCGTTACTGATGAACACCAAGTGGCTTCAGTTTTTTTGGTTAAAACTTTAATTTTTAAACATTTTGCTGTTATGAAACAATTTTAGATGTTTATAGCATAATTCAATGTACATCATTGTGATAAAGTGAAAAAAGTTATGAGAATATGGATTCCTGTAGATATGTATTTTACTCCAGGAACAGGGTGCTGTGCTGGAAAAATGTGACGATGTGCTATATTATAACTGTAGCTCTTCAGTAACTTGGTGTTGATCTGTTCTTTTTCATGGACTGTATATATTATGTAAAATTGGGGTAGGGCAGCATAAGCTGGGCTTCTTCGTACTCCATTTCGAACATAACGTGCTGTTGATCCACAGTGAGGTAGTTGTACATTGTTTTTTAGTTGCCTTTGATATTCTGGTGTGTTCTGTTTAAAAGTGTTTTCTCTTTGCCTTTCGTTCACCTTTGTATTTTGTTCCTACTTATGTTCAAAATAAAGTTCATCATATATTAACTGTTTTATTTTTAGGGAGTCTGCACAGAGGCAGGGATGTACGCTCTGAGAGAAAGGAGAGTTCATGTCACCCAGGAGGACTTTGAGATGGCTGTGGCAAAGGCAAGTACAGCTTTTTGGCGTTCAGGAGTATACTGGCTTTTCATAGTTTGAAGAAACTAGATGATAATTGCATTGTTAAAAGGCCGTACATAGGAGCGAGTGTTTACTAGAAATCACATGATGATCCTTTGGTGTAGAATCAAGATCTGAAACATTATTTTATAATATTCTAAAACATGCAGTTACAACCAAGGCATTGGGATGGCTTTTTATTCTAAACTCAATTTTTCATTATTGGTGTGTTACTGCGATTAAGGGACAATAAATAGGCGAAGCATGATGACATGATGGTACAGTTTTAGCATCCTACCACAGATTCACTATTCATTTACATTTTTCAGGGTAAGACCAGATTGTTTTTGGGCTGCAGCTTAAAGCATGTGTGAAAAACCAGACTTGTTACACATCTACAGACAAATTTGCTCTAAAGTCACCATCGTCAGTGGCAGCAACACATTACAAAAACTCCTGCAGCTTGAAGTAGACAGACTGGAAACTTTAATGCTGTCAGATGCTCAAGAATCACCGTAAACATATTTGCTCAAAGCAACCCACAATGCAGCATTTTCTGATAAATACTAAATACACAAGTCTGTTGCTCATTTTAAATGATTTGGATAGAAATTATTTAACCCATAAAGACCCAGTGCTACTTTTATGGCAGTTCCCAAATAATGGCTTTAAGCAATTTATCAGTACTTATATTTATTGTGTGTTTTTTGTGAAAATCAAGTATTATGTACTGATCATGTAGATGTTCATTAAAGCTCAGATTAAAGTTGAGGGTTATATCAAAAACAGAAAACTCAGTGACTTTTTCAGGCGAATTAAATCAATAACTGAACATAATCCCAGTGTCTCCATCCACTGTTATTGATCCAACTCCATGGGTTTTACTGGCAAGTCAATGTTGTAGAAAATGACGATGTTTCCACGGTAACTACGGAGCCTCTGAACATCCAAATGGGTCATATCTGATGACCATGAAAAGATGACAAACTGC
>JAPTMW010000012.1:15017707-15031374 GCA_029822955.1 Ostorhinchus angustatus | reverse complement strand
AGATAGATAGATAGATAGATAGATAGATAGATAGATAGATAGATAGATAGATAGATAGATAGATAGATAGAGTGGGTAAGAAATCTGGATAATTTAAATAGTAAGGCGTAATAATAAACTGTAATGTGCAAGTAAAATGTAATTTTCCAGTAGGATAGAGGTGCATAAATAACAGTAATTCCTTCATAGTTTATATGTTATATGTTGTGTAATACTGTGCATACCACGCCTGAACCTGCCACACCCCAGTACAGTTTCCTGGCAGAGATGTCGGCAGCGATGAATCCTATGTTAGCCAGGTTTTCTGTGTAGAGGTTCTGGCAGTTGGCACCATCCATATCAGCGCTGGCAACTTTTGGAGGAACACCATTGTCTGAACCTTTGTCTGTCCAAAACAATTTACTGTGGAAGATGAATGAAAGTGATATTAAGCATAAAAAGGATGAAATCAATCTGTAAAGAGACATGATACTGTAAATAGAATAGACCATGCTGTAGCCTATTGGTGATGTGCTGAAAGTTTCATTTGTTCAGATTTTATACCCTCGAGCAGGATCCAGGACTATCCCAATGGGTTGTCCAACCCCCTCTGGTTTTCCATTGGAGGTGATGAGAGTCTTCCTGTAGTGTTGGTCTCCATCCACACGGATAACCTACAACAGGTGTAAAGTTTTATTGACTTCTCTGCACTATGGCAAAGTAAAAAACAACACCTTAAGTGTAAAATCTGAGAGAAACTTAGTGAAGTGAGTTTACAATACGAAGCTAAATCGATAAATGAGACAATTTCATCTGAAATACAAGTACATTTAAGAAGAAACGGAGCATGTAGTATTAGAAAATTAGTTATAGTGTAAGATGGTAAATTATTTATACTCTGTATTTTTAGTTGAACCTTTATCGGGCAAGTGACTATTTTTGGTAATTTACAAACACATTAGATAGTTACAGTTACAGTGAGGACAGTGAGTCAACAATCTCAGGTCCAATGTGGTCTACAGGGTCTGTAAGGTCCACCTCTGCATGAACAGTGAGTGGACCTGCTTTGTTAGGTACCAGGAAGAAATGGTACTAATGTAAGGAATGATGTTCAAAGGGATAATGTGGATGTGGACAGGGGTCTGGATCAGCATTTATGTTGTTCTAATGTTCTAAAAATATTGTTCTACTGTTTTAAAATACATGGTCCTTTCACATTACATGTGCTTTTCTTGCATTTCTTATATATACTGCTTGCATTTTTTTGCCACTTACAGGCAAGGAACCAAATATGGCAACTTCATTAACTTTGATTTTCTACATAACAATAAAACTTTTTGAAAAATTTCGCAAAAGTAATAAAGTCTTGTTATGTCCTCCAATAACACACTAAGGTTGAAATATAGAATCTCACAGTATTTCTATAAGTGCCCTATAAAGGGTTACTAATGTACACTTGGAATAAGTGGTTTTTACCTCTATGGATTTAGCAGAGGGATTGGTGTAATACATCATTCGGCTCATCCAATCAAAAGCAAGACCAGAGGGCGTGCCGAGAAAAGCAGCCGGGGCAAACTCCGACCTGTTGGTACCGCTGGTTTTCACTCGCCATATAGAACCCTGACAGGTGAAGTATAATTGAAGAAAACGCATCAACACAAGTCTTTTAGAGCCTGTAGACTCTCTATACTCTGCAGTAAAAACGATGAATGACCACTAGTTAATGTTAAACTTCAATTACATGTATTTAATTAGTATATATAGGTGAAAGCAGCACATTTAAGTAAAAAAATTCAGAAAATCTACTAAATATCCTAAACATTTTCAGGGTTTAACTTGACTCACAGTATTTTGCACCCAATAGACAAACTGTTCCTGGTCATCGAAGTCGATGTCCTGTGCCTGGCTGACACCGGACACAGGAGCCATTGCATTGTTGGAGGGATCAGCAGGGTCAAGAGGAATGCCGAAAATCACTGAATCTCTCACCACCATTAAGAAGGCAGACTCATCTAATAGAGGCATAACAGGAAAGACAACACTGAAATCCCACCAGAAGAAAAACTAAAACCCAAACCTTTGGATTAGACACAGACTGATAGAGTTAGTTATTCAGATGATTTACATGCACCAGGATTTTAGCATTAAAAGTTGCTGTAAACAAAAATACCTTTAACACAGGTGCGTTTATCAGCATCCAGCTTCCAGCCTGACTGACAGTGGCAGGTGTAGTACCTGGGTCGTATGCCCGACAGCAGGCACAGCTGACTGCACAGGTGTTCTCTGCATGGGTTGATAGCTGAATGAAAAAGAGAAGTGTCACCTTGACTCCCTCCAGATATTAGATTTGATGCACTCAAGTCAGAAAAATGGACACGCTGTAATTGAGTTTATAATAAATGGGTTTGTGTTGCATTAGACCTGCAGGTTGTTTGACAGGATGGTCCATAACGATGCCCATGGGCTGGTAGATGCTGCTCATTAAAATGGTGATGTTGCCACCGTGGAACTTGTTTGTCCTCATCACCTTGCTTGTGTAGCGCTCTGACCAGTAAATGTTATCTTCAAAGACAGTCATACCATGTGGATGCTGGAGAACCTATTAAAAGTCAGATATGACACAGCGTGATTTATATATAAAGCTTAAAACTTTATATACTATCAATTTATCAGTAAAGCTAAAGCATGGAACATATTGACTTTAAAGCAATGGAGCGGAACTCAACATACCATATCACTTGCCATGACCTGATGCCGATTGTTGCCATTATAGTCACAGTAGTCGATGTACTTGAGGTAGGCATCAGCGAAGTAGACTCTCCGTGTGGTGTAATCCAGTGCCAGGCCGTTGGGCCAGTAAAGTTTGGTGCTAACGATGACCTTTCTCATGGCTCCGTCCATGTCAGCCCGCTCGATCCGGGGATTCTTACCCCAGTCTGACCAGAACATCAGGTTTGTACTGGAAAGAATAAAAGTTTGAAATCTGATATTTTGTGCTGAAAATCCAATGTCCTGTGTTTTTTATTTTTTTAATAATCAGAATGTATTACAAATGTAACATCACTGATTACAATTCCTTTCAGAAGTATTTAGATTACCTGCACTTCAATACTTGCAATTACAATATATTGCTTGACTCACAAATGAAAGCAAAAATTGCTTTGTTTGTTCTGTTTCAGACAATCCGCTTCAGTCATCCCACTGAGATAATCTATGTTCTGCGTTAACCAGGTGTGGCTATAGGTCTGATTCTGAGACAACTTTAAAGGTACAATATGTAATACTGTATGTGAAGAAATGTCCCAAGTTTAATGTTTTTTCATAAAATTTCCTCTGTGTGAAAGGATAATGATATTCCTTAAAAATCAGGGAAAATAAGATTTCAAGGATCTCTCTGTTGCCAAAACCCTTGATGAAGTCCAAATGGCGACACTTATGCCTCTTCTCCTCCTCAGGGTGAATCACTTGCAACTATTAGCATAGAAGTGAAGAACACAGAATCCAACATAAACTTCAAATAAGCACAAGATCAATTTCACTTACAGTATGTTCATTCATTCACTCATTTTAAGCCATAAAGACCCAAACAGCCACTGGTGACCAAAACCATCTACTGATCTAAAATGTTTAATTCCTATTGATCGTTTAATCCTATCAGCACATATAAATAATTGGTGTAAAATGCAGTTTGTTATCTTTTCATGGTCATCAGATATGACCCATTTGGATGTTCAGAGGCTCCGTAGTGAATGTGGAAACACTGTCATCTTCTACAACATTAATTCATCAATAAAACACATGAAGTTTGATCAGTGACAGTGGATGGACACACTTGGTTTATGGTCAGTTAATGATATAGGCTATTTAGTAGAAAAAAGTCATGTTTTCTTAATTTTTCTCTCTCAACTCTCAACTTTAATCTGAGCTTTTATGAACATCTACATGATCAGTGATTTAAATAAGGGAAAATACCCAATTTTCATTGAAAAAAATGCTAAATACAGAGGATAATTTTATAATAAACAGTGATAAATCACTTATGAAAGGTTAAATAGAGAGAAAAATGAATTTGGGAACTGCCACAAAAGTAGCACTGGGTCTGTATGGGTTAATTCATCTTCATTTTCTGAAGGGTCGTACAAGTGTTGGTGCCTCTATCAACTACAATAGGGCAAAGGTTGAGTACACCCTGGACATGTTGCCAGTTAATCGTTGCGCATCTAGACATATAGAGATGAATACGTCGTCACAATCACATCTATGGGCGGTGGCAGGAAGCTTGAGTAGTCAAAAGGAGCCCATATAGACACAAGGAGAACATGCAAACCACACACAAGAAAGTGCCAGCAACCAGGGCTTTCAGACTGTGAGGTAACAGTGTTAAATACTGCTCATAAGATTAAAAAGAGGAATTCGGAATTCTTCTCTTACTAGTTGCGGGGGTCCAGGGCCAGTCCACGGGGGCTGGTGACATTTTTAGTCACAAGAACCTTCCGGAAGCGCCCATCCAGAGTCGACACCTCAATATTTTCCATGACAGAGTCAGTCCAATAGAGGTTCCGGCCGACCCAGTCCACAGCTATACTCTCTGGTACCATCAAACCAGTAGAGAACACCTACAACACCACAGACATCACAAACACATTGATCACAAAGAATTTGAATGTTATGATTTTATTATTGAAGGTTTTCCTGATCAGATTTATTACATTTTGTGATGGGTGGGATCCATTCTCCTACCTCTCGCTTATCTGTGCCGTTCTGGTAGGCACTCCATATCTTCTTCTGCGAGGCATCAGCCCAGTAGATTCTGGAAGTGCTTCGATCAAAATCTACTGTAACGATCCCTGAGCCACTGATGACAGGTCGCAACAGGGGCGGCCTCATGTTGATGCGGTTAGCAAGGATCTGACTACGCTTGGTAACCAGAAGCACAGCTGCTGCAGGGTCTGTGAGTGGAAATGAGATTTGAATCATTTTATTTGTCAAAGGCACAAATAAAAAGCCAATTTTTTCATATACTTGACTGTATTAAAAATGTTAAATTTATATATTCAAGATCTTGATAAACATTAATAATGATATCTGTTTTTGTCTGTTATTACTTTTCTTTAAATTAACCCATAAAGACCCAAACAACTACTGGCGACCAACACCACCTATTGACATAAAGTATTGTATATGTGTTGATCTTTTAATCCTATCTATACATGTAAATAATTGGTGTAAAATGCAGTTTGTCATTTTTTCATGGTCATCAGATATGACCCATTTGGACGTCCAGAGGCTCCGTAGTGAACATGGAAACACCGTCATCTTCTACAACATTAATTCCCCAATAAAACCCATGGAGTTTGACAAATAACAGTGGATGGAGACACTTGTTTTATGTTCTGTTATTGATATCTTCACTGAAAAAGCTGCTTTTTCTTCAGTTTTCTCTGTTTAGATCTAATAACACTGAATTGTATCAGAATTTTCATGAATATCTGAAAAAAAAGGACATTAAATATAGGAAATAAATGATTTAGAGTGAAAATGCAAAATACAGAGGATAATATAATAAATGGTGATAAATCAAGAGAAAAATTCATTTGGGAACAGACACAAAAGGAGCACTGGGTCTTTATGAGTTAATTTGTATTTCTTTGCTGTCATGCAGAAACCTTGGAAGTCCATTTTTGGTCTTTTTTTGTCATAAAGCGATTCTATTGGTCAGTCTTCACAATGGCCTGATAGCTTTAGAAATATCTAACCAATGAAATGTGTAGACAACAGCTTGTGACAACATCTCTTATCTTCATTTATTTAGAATATACATTGTTTTTCCAATTTCCTGAAAAATAACTGTTTTCGACATAAGAGGTTTCCTGCTATTGTTGCTCACCTGTCGCTTTGCAGGTGCGTCCATCCGGCTCCAGGAGGTAACCGTCTGAGCAGTAGCACCTAAAGGTTCCTCTCTCATTGAAGCATTGCTGGCTGCAGAAACCAGGGATCAGACATTCGTTGATGTCATCACACGTCTTTGAGTCGTTGAGGAGCTGAAATCCAGGCGGACAAGTGCACTGAGCCCCGAAAGGTCCTTGGATACATCCATCACTGCAGCCTCCATTGTTCAGTTGACAGTCATTTTGGTCTTCATAAAATGACATAAAGGTACATTAGAATGTCCCCGTTGCAGGAAGAGTGTGCTGTTTTTGCTAAAGAGTAAAGTTCAATGTTATGGTTGGAAATTCAACCCATGACTTTAACCAATACTGGTGGACACGCAATTAACAGATACTGAAGGCACCCGCAGAGAATTAATTAAAAGCAGTGGTGTGCTGTCAGGACATCCTCCGATGGCCTTGAAAAATAAAATTAACTGTGTGTAAACTGCCTTTCTTGGGTATTTAGTCAATTTCAACAGTGTCATGTCCACAAAACTGCTTATAGTTAATTTGTTGAGGGTGAACTGAAATACCCTGCATCCAAAAAGTCCCTCTAAAGATTCACTGTGATTTCAGTTCGCTGGACCCTGCACTACGGATACTATTTTAGTTGAAAGATCACCTGATTTATAATAAGTATTAGTGACAGATTGTAAAATGTATGTTATCTTTAGGGGGATGTGATGAATCCAGACAATCACTGAATGGGCACCTAATTGTTAATGCTGTCAGCTGAGCATGATCCTGACCTACGGCATTATCTTGCCACAGTTTCTAAAGGAACATCAGGAAAACTTTATCAATTTAAAATTATCACAGTTTTTGTAATTGTGGTCAATGCAATGACTGATTTCAGTGACTCTGCAGATCTCATATGTCCTCAGATACATTAAATGGGGGGCTAAAGTACATTGCTTTTTTAATTATTATTATTATTTGAGGTTGTTACAGATAAAAAAACGAGTTCAGGATCTAGCATGTTTGGTTCTGGATCTGCTAAAGAGCTACAACTATAATATAATGTAATGGTGTCAGGCCTAAATGGAGTATAGAATCATGCTAAAGTACTATGGACCATTTGCGTACATTGTTATGCACACACTTTAAACCTAGTCCCATTAAAAAGTGAAGAATGGAAAATATTTTTTTTTGAACTCTCAGTGGATCATCTCCTTTTTTTTTTTACTCATTTTCCCAAATGGAACAAGCTACTGGATGAGTTTTGTCAACGATGGATAGTTTGCACTGTCCATGACAAAAGAGTTGATGGAGCTTTCCCAGTACATAAAAAGATTTTAACTAGGAAATTGTTCATTATGCATCAGAACACCTTATGATGTTTATGACTGAATGAATGATCAAGTTTTATTTGTACCTTTTATACTTCTTTAAACAAGCAAACTCTATCTGACTTCAACAATTTTAAGCAGCAAATTTGGGATTTATAAGTATGTATTAGTAAATCATATTAATGTGATATCTTACTACAGATGGGCGACTCATCTGCTCCATTGGGGCAGTCCCTCTGGCCGTTGCACACCTTGTCCAAATCAATGCAAATCAGGTCAGTGGGGCACTGCCACTGTCCTGAGGGGCAGCTGAATGGAGGCGTGGGGCAGTTCTGTTCATCACTCATATCCCGGCAGTCATTGTCGCCATCACATACCCAGCTCATCGGAACACAGATCTTATTGTTACACTGGAAGTAGCCAGACCTGCAGGTCAAAGGTGGGCAGGAGTTATGTTCATCTGACCCATCCTCACAGTCTGGATGACCATCACACTCCCACCCCTCTGGGATGCAGAAGCCATCCATCTGACACTGGAACTCATCATCGTGGCAGAGGCCTGGACCTCGGGTGGCTGCAAGAAGGCATTAAAAAAATAAATAATAAATACAAGACCAGTGGAATCTAATATAAGTTGTCATCTTGTGGAATTTTGCACAATTTCTATCAATGATGAAGTCTATATGAGCACTGAACTGGATGATATGGCAAAAATGTTTGTGATAAATTATCTGGTACCATGATACCACCATAAACAAATAAATCCTCAGACAATATAATTCTTTTTTTTTAAATTACACAGCAGTAGTAATTGAGTTTAACGTACGACAGTCTCGCTCATCCGAGTGGTCCCTGCAGTCATAGACTCCATCGCATTGATACCTTGAAGAGATACACTGGTCCCCACTGGCACAAGCAAACTCATAAGAGGAACAGGGAAACTCTTAAGATGGAAAAAAGAGAAATAAGAGAATAGAGAAGTAAAAACAGAAATGATTCCAAAATTAATACATACTGTACATCAAGTAGAGAGTAAGAAAGAAGGAAGTTATGGCGATACCAACCACAGTTCTCTTCATCAGAGCCGTCTAAACAGTCCTGATCTCCATCACACACGTAGGAGTTGTAGATACAGCGGTGGTCAGGACACAGGAAGTAGGAAGGAGGGCATGTGGTGATGGTTGAATCTGCCAGTCACAGATAAACTAATTCAAAAGGTCTGTTTGTTATCAGACAAAGTGAACACCTGACAGACCCTCCATACTTACTGCAGTTGTGTTCATCGGAGCCGTCACCGCAGTCATTGTCACCATCACACACCCACATTTTAGCGATGCATCTGTTGTTATCACAAGTAAAGTAATCCGCTGCGCAGGTGGTAGGGAGACGAGTCGGACAGTTTATTTCATCAGAGCCATCCCCGCAGTCGTCATGGCCATCGCAGCGCCAACTCCTCAAGATGCAGCGCTTGTTGTTGCAGGTGAAGGCATATGGAGAACACGTGGCACCTGGAAGACAGATCACTCTAAACATACATCTCTGGAAAAAAATAAGATACCACTGCAAAATGATCGCTTCCTCTGATTTGACTATTTACAGGTATGTGTTTGGGTAAAATGAACATTTTTGTTTTATTCTCTAAACAAATGACAACATTTTGCCCAAATTCCAAATAAAAATATCGTTATTTAGAGCATATATTTACAGAACACAACAAATGGTCAAAATAACAAAAAGATGCAGTGTTTTCAGACCTCAAATAATGCAAAGAAAACAAGTTCATATTCATTTCTAAACTGCACAATACTAATTTAAGTTCAGACATCAGTATTTGGTGGAATAACCCTGATTTGCCTTGACAGTTTTCACGTGTCTTGGCTCTCCATCAGTGCTATTGGATGACTTTATGCAGGTCCTGGCAGAGACATTCAAGAAGCTCAGTAATGTTCAATCTGACCAGGGTGTGATTTGTTGGGGAGGATGGGGGGATCCCCTTCCCCTCTGGTTTTTACATCCCTACTTCTGCTCAATGAATTTCATCCTCGGGGGGGACAACCAACCAAATGAAATAACAGGCAGGTTGTGACTGACTTTTCTTACACCTATATCCTACATTACTGGCACAAACGTTCACCTGAACCGAACTGTCGGCAGTGTCAGAATTCACGAATGTTCCCATGCACTGGTGGGGGGGTTAAACGTGACAAATCTATGGGTCCCAACATTTATGTGTCCAGTGGATACAGGTTAGAAGTTGTGAAAATTTCGTGTAACATCCTCTGTATAATAGAGGAATGTGAGTTGGACGTTGAAAGTATGTAAAGTTTCACTTTTGTTTCACGCCAGCATTAGTTATGTTAGTTATGGACCGCACCCCCCACGTATATAAGTGCTGTATTTTTTATTCCAATTATTTTTGTGGTACTAATAGCACTGTTTTTGCCACCCAGCTAGTCCTATTGCAAGAAGATAGTGATGGCCACAGTAGTGGTTTTTATACTTCTCCTTCATAAATAAGGCATGGATCGAGTGAATAAGGTAGAATAAGGTGTGCTTGTGTTGGAATTCAAAAGACACAGGAATGGAATGGCTGTCATACATACAGACACGCTGACTTCAGAGGAAATTGCAGTGGTCTCTTCATTTTTCCAGAGCTGTATGTTACAGAGGCAGGTGGGTGTTTTTTGTTTGTTTTCTCAAATATCAGCATTTTTACCTGTATCAGTGCAGTTAGCTTCATCAGTCTGATCTATACAGTCAACAATCCCATCACAGCGGTAGGAGTTGGGCCGACAGCGTCCTTCATCGCATTCGAAGGCGTAGTCACCACAGCTGGTGTCTGGTGGGGGGACAGAATCGTCCTTGATGCAGTCCCTCTGATTGGACTGAAGTTTCATACCGTACGGACAGCCACACACCCGACCATAAGAGGGGGTTGGGAAACAGAAGTGGCTGCATTGACCGTTGGGCACCATATTGCATCGGCTGGTGAAAGCTGAAAGAGACATTCAAGGTCAGGGTCAGGGTCAACTTTATTTAGAGGGCACATTTACAACAACGCAAAGTGCCCAAAGTGCTGTACAAATCTGCAGATACAAATGCAAGATATGCTAAAACTAGTAAAAGCAGAATAATTCACTGGTTTCTAGATTACTGTGTTCACAGTGTATCCTGATTTGACAGTGCACAATGGAAGCTGCATCATTTAGGGCTGATTTCCTCTTTCCTTCACCAGTAAAATGTACTTGTGTGGGGATGTCATGTGTGTGTTAACTTACTGCTGTGGGTGTCAGCTACGTAGGCCTTGACATTCATGATACCAGTGACTCCTTGCCTGATCATAATGTTTCCTCCTCCATCCCTCTTCCTCATCTCAAATATTCCTCTGGTTCTTGTATCAGCTACATAGAGGTAGTCTGCACATAAAAAATACACAATTAAATGATTAATCTCATTCACTTCAGCAATTAATGACAGCAGTTTATTGATTTTAGCACATTAACTACAAATGTCCATATTAAATTAGCCATTTAAATTCAAATCATGCCATCTGCTGTAAATAGAAGCTGGGTAGAAAATGATGGTGTCATAAAATGACATTGAAACGCACCTGAATAAACTGTTAGAGAGAAGGGAGAAGTGATTTGACCAATATTGCTGATTGTCTCTCTGTCATATCCTTCAATGCTAATGTGACCAATCTGGTCCAACAGTGAATCCACCCAGTAGACTCTGTCCATGCTGCCAACGTCAAAGCACATGAAAAGTAATTTAATACAAAAGAATACTGCATGCAACAAACACTATTTAAATCAGCTGGGAATTGGCAAGCTAATGGCCCTGAAAACCATCATGATGCTTACACATAGTCAACAGCGAGCCCATATGGCGATCCCAGAGTTGTGTTCACTAAATGAATAGCATTGCTGCCATCAGTGAAGCCTCTAAATATGATTGCTGGCCGGTACCAGTCAGACCAAAACAGGTAGCTGTGGATGAACATGAGAAATTTTTTTTTATTTCTTTGATCATATATACAACATTTCAGGTCGGTTAAACCAAAGAAAAATGATGACCTATATGTGTGCCATTGTCAGCAGACTGCAAAACATTCTTATTCCAGGGTGCTTACTCTTTATCCAAATAAAAATTCCATACTTTTTCAAAAATGCTATTTTTTCCCCAAGACATTGACTTTATGTGCGTTTAAACTTGGGTGCCTACTTTTTTGGTTGAGATTGCATCACTTGTGTGTAATAGAAAAGTTCATTTTAATAAATGTATGAATGCATAATTCTTAGTAAATTATGTTCTACTGACAGAAATGTTTTCAAAACATATGAAAATCACAAAAGTGCATGGATATCCCACAAACAAGTTCCAATTGAATCATTCCAGTACCAACTGGTTAGTGAAATCATATGAAGCTTTTTTTAGATGCTTTCCTCATGTATTTCTTATCTTACAAGATTATGTGCCTTTGAGCATACTCTAAAATTCAACTATGAGAGGAACTTTTTGGCAATGGCTACTGCCACAGTACTGTGGCATGTAATATCAGTTTGTCTATTGCCACAGAGCCAATCAAATGTTAGCATTTGTACTAGAGCCAATCATTGATACTGTTCCATGAACTCAGTAGCCTCTTGTTGCCACATTACTGTGGTGATATATGGCGTATACTTCAGTGCATTCTTTTGTGTTTTTTGCTACCATAGTGCTGTGGCAATTGATGGAAGAAACGATAAATTAGTGATAGTACATAGTATAAAATAGGAATTATTGCTCTAAATGCTATATATGTTGTTTTATGGTGTTCTTTGCTCTGTTCAGTCAGTGAGGTTGGAGAAGGTGGGCGAAGCTACATGTTCGATGGCAGTGTGCTCTGTGACTTCTCAGTTCTGTGTCAGTTCAGTGTACTGAGTGCTGTGGGTCCCCCCCCCCCCAATCGACTTTTCAAGGTCTGGAAAACAGCATTTCAAAATTCCATACTTTTCAAGACTATCAAAACCTGCGCAAGCACCCTGATATTCAGATACACTTGAAAGACAGAAAGATTTTTCTGGCCTAAACTCAGCTATAGAGGCCAATAAACACTAGCAGTATGTCTTATTCTGTACAGTTAGGAGATTATGTATCTTTAAAGTACTTGAATACATCTGAATTGACTAGATTTTCATTTGAAGACTCACCCAGCACTAGGATGCACTGCAATTCCCTTGGGGTACCTCAATCCAGTGGCAATGTCTCGCCTGGATTTGTCTGTGACTCTAAAGGCCACCACTGATCTGTATGTGCTTGTAGTCCAAAATAAAACTTTGGACGTCCAGTCGTAAGCCATGGAGTCTACTGTTCCCACTCTGTAGCCTGTCAAAATCTGCTGAACTGAAAATGCATAAGGAACATTGTTTTGTGAATGCCCATCAAAACAGTGAGGCAACACAAAATATAATATTATGAACAGTGCACTTGTACAACACACATGAAATTTAATTTACCTGTGCCGTTCAGATTTGACTTATAGATGAGGCCTCTGGACCTGTCATTGTAGAAAACAGCCTCCTCATTGCCATCATACTCTACAGCAGAGCCAGAGAAAGAAGTCCCAAGTCCTGTGAGGGGGAGGGTGAGGTCCTCCTGGAGGGATAAGTTTAGAGGGATTCCACGCACAGCCAGAGATGTGGCCATCAACAAAAAGTCCTTCACCTCTGGTAAAAGAGCGTATGGCAATGGTTACTTGCAGTGAGACATACTATTTAACAATAAAATTAAACTAACTCTAAACATCAGGCAATTTTTCAGTCCATTAGGGAAACTCACTGAAGCAGCTCCGACGGTCAGGTTGCAGGTCGTAACCATGGCGACACTTGCAGCGAAAGCCCAGTCCGTCATTGTCAGTGCGGTGACTCAAGACACAAATGTGCTGGCAGCCTCCGTTGTGTCTCCCACAAGGGTTTATCACTGTCAGACATGACCAAATGTGTTCAGTTCATCACAATGACGTAGGTGAAGTGTTTAGAAATGTTTACAGTCTTAAAAACCTAAAAGGTAAAACAGCTAAAAGGGTGATTGAGCGCCACGTCTTTCCAAGAGAAGAACAATAAAAGTGAAAGGGAAAATAAAATGTTATTCCAGGGCTATTGAGGGTGTTTTTAAAGTCAGGTGTGGCCATATATGTTCCTTCTTACCCAAAGGTTGTAGAACAGTGTGTGAGACTACAACATGGCCAGGTCTCTTTGCAGTGCGATACAGGAGTGCTGGGTTGCTGCCATTAAATCGATTGGCTCTAACCAAACCCATCTTGGTCCAATCAGTGAAAAACACATGGTTCTCAAACACAGCTATTCCAAAAGGATGTGGAGCCTGGGTTCCACCGTTGAGCACTATTTTCCTGAGGAAAGACATACTTTAATCTTGCCATCAAGACACAATATATTGTAGATGCATCAGTAAAACCTAGTTACTTTCC
>JAPTMW010000012.1:14947211-14957809 GCA_029822955.1 Ostorhinchus angustatus | reverse complement strand
GTATGAAGCTCATTAAGCTCATTAGCCTGTTTGTTTACGTCTGGCACTATTTTGACAAGAGCCTTTATGCTTATGCTTTATGGTAATGCTTGCGACACAGCGTATCATAAAGAAAACTGTAGTTGTGTATTTCTATCACTGTGGTCGTGTTCACACTGTAAACGAACCACTCTGTGGAGCGATTGCGACCGGGCTGAGACCACCTCTTCCAAGCAGTCTCAGCTTGGTTGATTCGTTCAGAATGGACCGTGATTACTGCTTTCACTTATGCCCAATTGGACTGAGCCAAAGTCTTGTTCCGGAACAACGGCTCCAATCGATCCAGGTGTGAAAACACCCTTATGTTCCATTTCCACCAACAGTATTAGCTTGGCTTGCCTTGATTCAGCACGGCTCAGCTCAGTTTCAGCACACAGCCTTTCCACTGTATCTATAGTTCTCACTCAATTTGTTATAGTGACACAGGCTAAACTATTGAGACGTCATCTTCGACTACAGCTGCAAATGAGGCGTCAGTGGAGGAGGGTTAAACTTAACCCTTTCAAGACTGCCATTATAACAGCCCACTTAGGTGTCTTCATGTTTTCTTTGCAATAAAAGTGTCAGAAAATGTCTTTTTTGCCAATTGTTTTGCACCTTAGTTTTCAAGACTTTCAACTACTTTACATCTGCTCAAACATGCTTTTTGGTCTTGAACATTCAGTATTCATATTATGGCGTGATGTGTTTTGTTATTTCCAGGCATTTTTTAGCATGTGTGGAAGTCTCTGCAACAGTTCCTTTCTACCTGTAATACATCCACATTGCTGATGTAAAGTGTTATATAGTGTCAGAAAGCTCAGGATCTCAGCTTTGAAGTTTATGGAAAGTATAAATGGTTCAGGAGTTACAGTCATTTGAATGCTTTAAGGTGCAAAATGCAGCGCCGGAGAGATTGCTGTTGTTAAAGGGTTAAAATTGTTAGTTATAAACTGTTAAGTGAAATACATTAAGATTTTCTCAGGCAACAATAGTTGTCTACGCTTAAAAACTATGGTCAATTTATCACGCTGACTTAAAATTTCTGCTAGCTTGTCTTGGTATCCCATGTGTCAATATGATGACACACTGTGTATTTATGCAAAAACTCAGTTTATCTGAGATCTGCATAATTATACGTCATGTCTATAGTATCACCTTGTGATGGTGGCACTAGAAATAGAATCTGATAGATCTGACCCGCCTGCTTTCATGCTCTGGAGGTCGAGCTGATCATGTCATTGGAAAAGCAGCATTAGAAACAAAACACACACTCCCAGCACAGACTCCTGCACAAACTTCATATAAGCATGGAACATAAACTGCACATATTGAACCTTTGAATTCTGTGTTTGTGTGAATTGGATGACCAAAGTAATTTGTTGAGTTAGATATCCATTTGTACACATGCACATCGACACATAACCAAACACCTACATGATCCACAGACACACTAACTTTTACTGTCAAACTTTGTGTTTCTTTGCATCTATCACATGAACACCCACACAAACACACTATCACTGAAGAGGAAGTGAGTCACAAGGGAGAGGGCCTGCTTTCACTCAACCTGAATCTCAGGTGGCTTGGTAAATTAAGTACTCCTTCTCTATCAGGTCCTCTTCCAAAGGCCATTAATTTCCCCCCTTGTGGCACTGACTGTTTAGCTGCAGTAAGAGATCACACAAAGCCTCCACCTTATTAAAACCATTCAGTATCAAGCAGGTTCTTCCTTCCTTTGGAGAGGTATATTTTTATTCCAAACATTCATACCAGGCAGTGGATGCTATGAATAGTATCTGAAAAATACCAGCTACACTTTCATGACTGGAGTGGCGTAAATATGACTTCACAGGAAATGGGTTTCCAAGCGTTGTTGACAAATGGGACACATGCCTGCAGCGTCTCCGCAAGAGTTTACATTTTACAAGTATAATATTTAAATATATAAATAAGACAGGCTTTTGAAAGAATTGCATGCGCTTGTCCCACTTACAGGAGGAGGAATAAGCTCTGACAGAAGTGGAGATAACAGCTACGTGCAAGAATCAATTGCCATATATATATATGTAAATGTCATCACAGGCAGTTGTGTCATATGTATAAAAAAAGAATATGTGCACTTCAAGTGATTTACAAAAGTGCTCAGGCGCTCTGTCTTTTCAGCAGTCTTCTGTTATGCAAAAATTCCAGTTTCTCTTGATATGGGAGCTCTACCCTGATTCAACTTTAGCAGACATGCATCATACGCTCCCTGTCTGCATATTCTTGGAGAACCCATCACTGATACAGCATGATGAGTGACACGTTACCTCACCAAGGCGAGCCAGGGATCTGTGGGCACAGACGTCTTCCTGTGAAATGTCACACCCTTCTGTCCTCAACATCACTGTGAATACAAATGACAGTCTGTTTGCCATCTGTGGGCTGAGTGGCTTCTCATTCAAACGACTAGGGAACAACTCTGCATGCATGAGAACAGGGGGCGACAGAAAATTATTTAAATTGAGACATAGCAGAATATTGGGTCATTCAACTAATGCATTTTATCTATAAGAACAGGGGATGTAATTTACATTTTGCATTTCTGCTTTTTATTTCATTGTATTGATAGTGAGTACAAATGGTAGGCTTTTTACCTTCAGCTTTTGGATCTTAAAATCAATTCCCTGTCTTTTAAGCATGTAGACACCACTGGCATATACACTTTTTTTTCTGAAACACCTTTTACTTTCTTCACTGTTGCATATCATAGTTAAAAGGCATGAAATTGAATGAAAAATAATTTTTTAAATCTCTGGGTTTTACATTTTCTTTTCTACAATCAGCCTTCATCCTAATTGCATATTTCAATTTAACAGCTGGAGGAGTATTAAATTAGATTTGGTGTGCTCAGCTCAAAAAGCACAATTCTCAAGAACAAGTGTATTCTCCACAATCTAATGATACTTGTCTCAGAGTGCAGAATGCCTGTAATGTTTCGCCAATGAGGAGATATGATAAATGATTGTCACCGGTGCTTATGTTGCCTGACAAAGATGTGGGAGAAATGTGTTTTTCACACCCTTTTTTCTCACCTTTAACCAGGAATATCTGCCAGTCAGTACACAGAGAACACAGTATCAAAGCCATGTTCTTTGTTGTGTTTCTGCTTCTCCCTGGTATATTGTTCCACTATCTATATATGCCAAATATATGTCAAAAGTTTCTTTTAGTGTATTTTTATATCACAGTCTCCTCTTTTCTTTGCCAAAAACTGTCAAGGTTTCTTGTTGACTCATCCTTCTCACAGAGACAAATAAATATTCCCTTCCAAAAAAAAAAAAAAAAAAAAGCCATCCTAGAATTTTGATTCTGTCCCTTTCTCCTTTACTTTGTTGAAAAGGCAACTGCTTTCTTTGCAGTAACTATAATAGATGTTTTCATTTTGCAAATACATTAGTGTGTGGCCTGGTTGAGGATGAAGACATGCTCTTCTTTTTCATCCTTCCTTTTGTAAGTGAGGATGAAGCAATCCTCATCACTTCCAGTTTTTTCTCCTTTTGAGCTCTGAAATCTAGTCTCTACCCACTTAAACTGCTCCCCCAGTGTCCCATTTCATGTGAAAATATGTCAAATAGAAGAAAATCACCTCTTCTCAAAGCTATTTCATAGGACCTTCAGCATTCTCTGGTTACTTTGCCACCTGGGTTACAGCTGTAAAAAACAGCCATACAGTACACATAATGGAAATGAGATGAAAAATATGAAATCCATCCATCTGTAAGAACATAAAAATAGGACAAATGGCCTTATAGCTTACCAGAATGTTCTACCAAGAATCAATTACTTGAATTTGTGAATTTGTCAGGTTCTGCCGCCATGTTAGAGTCCTGTGGTCTTGATGGAGGAGATCAATCTCCCAATAGAAATGGGTGGTGCTTATCATTGGAGGAGAACTCAACAAATAAACTGTGAGAAATCAACAGGACCCCAATCCTACTGGAAGGAGAAGACTGTCTGGAGGAGAAGATTGTTGAAATGATAATAATGGATTGGATTACTACAGTGCTTTTCTAGGCAGCCAATGCGCTTTACATTATTGATCCATTATTCAATCACTCTCAGGTGGTGGCAAGCTGCATTAGTAGCCACAGCTGCCCTGGGGCAGGCAGATGGAAGTGTGGCTGCCAATCCATGCCAAACAGCCCCTCTGACCACCACCAAAGATTCATATGCATTCATACACCAGTGTGAATGACACTGGAGGTAAGGTCTGTGAAGTATCTTGCCCAAGGACACAACAGCACATCACATGATCAGAGCGGGATTTGAACGGCCACAGCCCTTTGGTTATGAAGGTCACTCAAGGTCAACGACACTAATGAAAGTCCATATATGACTTCCTATCAGTGCTCAATAATAACTATACTGATATCTCTAACCATTTCCATGTTATAAGACATCAAAATATGGACCATTATAAGTTAAGGCAAATTTGAAAAATTCGTAAAAAAAAAATCAAAAATCTAAATTTCTCAAAACTGTTAGCAAACTTTGTAGACATTGTCCCAAAGAAGCTACATACAACATTTGAAACAAGTCCGACCTGTAGTTTCCACAGAGAAGATGCCGAACACATTGTGTTCACAGTAGCTCAGGGCCTATCAGCTGGTGAGCTCAAAGCTTCCCCAGCTGGTGAATTCACATGCACAGTTATCCTTATTGTCATGAAAACCCTTTAGGCATGTGGAGAAAGACATTTTTTTCCCATGAAACTAAGCATCTGTTTAAAACTCCTTGTCTTGTTGGTGTTGGTGTGTTCACCAGAAGCACCTTCTGTGTTTCCATTTTTCATCACATTCAAGTTGAGCTTCTAATGTTGCATTTCATAGCCTTAAAGACCTAATATCTTTGAACCATTGGTCCAAATGCAAATGTAATATGTTGGGATCATGTGTGTCTCCAGTCTCGGCAGACCCCAGAGGGTGAGTTCCTGCCCTTGGACCAGTGTGAGCTGGACGTGGGTTTTGGGACGGGGGCGGACCAGCTCTTCCTTGTGTCACCTTTAACCATCTGCCATGAGATCAACTCCAAGAGTCCGTTCTTCGATTTGTCGCAGCGCTCTCTCATGAACGAGCAGTTTGAGATTGTTGTCATCCTAGAGGGCATCGTGGAAACCACTGGTTAGCATTAAACATCATCTGGAACACATATACATCTATTTTTACCAATAACACCCTTAATCGTTTGTTTAATCATCAAGGACATGGCATAAAGAATCTCTCAGTAATTTTAAATATTTAACAAGATGTTTCATTTCATGGCTTTTAATTATTAAATAGCACACGCTCTTGTCTATTGCTGTTATGTTTTATTCTCTTATTCCTGTCTCTCATTTCCCTGAGGCACTTCTCCACTTTTCTGTTCTGTCCTCTAGTTTCATCTGCTTTTTTATTTCATAGTCTACGTGCGACAGTTTTCTTCATAATGTTTTGATTTACTTAGCCATCTCTGTTTTGTCACTTCAGATATTCCTTAACATTAACATGCCTTCTCTCCATGGTAGGTATGACATGCCAGGCGAGGACGTCTTACACTGAGGATGAAGTCTTGTGGGGCCATCGTTTCCTTCCTGTCATGTCACTGGAAGAGGGCTTCTTCAGAGTCGACTACTCTCAGTTCCACAACACATTTGAGGTTCCCACACCTCCCTACAGCGTCAAGGAGCAGGAGGAGAAGTCCTCACTGACATCTCCGAACCCTCTGCCTGTCGCTCCAACTCCCACCTCCCCCCCGTTGGGTAACGGTGGCCGTGGCGGACGCAGGGAAAGGCTCCTGTCAGCCGACTACGCAGACCACGTAGAAGACCACAGCTCCAGCAGGCTGCCCTCCAAACTCCAGCGTATGAGCTCTACCAAGGAGGAGCACCTCTGGAGGGGGCTGAAGACAGGGGTGGCTTTACCCGGAGGGAAAGCGTCCAGCACAGGCGACCTGCCGCTCAGCATTCAGAGGCTGAGATCCAGTTCGATTCCGGCTGCCCGGCTAGGACAGACCGAGGAGCAGGTCCAACTGTTGTCTATCGATGGAGATGCAGAGGAAGGCGAGCTGGAGAAAGACAGACTACCAACAGCCATCAGCACCGTCACCGCTCCAACATCGATCCAAATCCCTCTGGTGGGGGGACGACCAGAGGACAATCTGCCCCCAAAACTGCGCAGAATGAACGCTGACCGTTGACTTCTGCCGTTCTCTTTAAGACTCAAACACTTGAATCAGGCTTGATGGGCATTGCATATAAGTAAAGACTACTGTGATCTAAGTTATTTTTTTCTGCAGATTTCTGTCAGGTATCTTACCTTTACTTACTGGCTCTTTATTAAGTTGTCCATTGCCACAAATAGAAGGACAACACCCAATAAGCCATCCATCCGCTCATACTGTGAGTCATTTTTGATAGATCACCATCTGTGCCCCCTACTGACTTCTCACATTTCTGCCCTTGCTTTTCTTCCTTTGACTTCTATTCAAACAGTTGCATCAAAAACTACCATATTTTGTAATTAATGAAGCACCAAAGTGTCAGTTACAAATAACACTGACCTGAACTGAGTAAAACATCCTACTACACAAGTCAGTTAACACACAATATATTAGTTTATATTGTACTCACTTGTATTGTGTTTGTTCATTTAAAGGGTCATTTGAGTTGTTTGTTTACTACTGTACTATTTTAACACTTTTTACCTCTTAGTGCAGTGTTTGCATTGGTCTACTATTAGCCTGGTCAGCCATCTGGTTTTCTCAGTGTATTCAGTACTGGGAAAACAGTCTGGAAGTGGTCCGTTTGCTGTGAATTATGCCCGATCTATTTTATATTGGACCAATCACAAGTCTTGGGAGCGGGTGTTTCGCAAAGCGCCATATGCACGACTTCTTTTTGTCGTGAGTTAGTCAGTTCCAAATCCGTAAATGTCTTTATAACTGTTGTTGGTCGTTTGATTCAAAAATAAGGATTGAATTACAGATTACACCCTGTATTCTTAAGTTTCTCTGACAAAAGCGTCACGTCCGTCTTATCTGTGATTGGTTTACTCTGCACCTGTTAGTCCCGCCTTCATGTTTGGATTCAAGCCCTGTGATTCCAGACAGATTTCTTTTTGAGAAAGACAGATGGCTGGCCAGGCTAGTCTACTATATACACGGGTGGCCAAATGTAATTACATTTCAGTTTTGGACTCCGAAGTTTCTTTCACCACCCAATTTATCAAAATGTAAAACTATTATTTTGGAATGCAGGGATGCTAACATCAGGAGACATATGTATTCTCATATAAACGTAAGATAAATCTTCATACTGCAACTGATAAATATTAAATTCTTTGAAATCAGATGTGTGCCTGGGAGTAGATTATTATAATTTTTTTTTTTATTCCAAATAGAAAATGCTGCATAATGTGTTCTGTAGTTCTCCAGGCATGTATTTGCCTGCATCCAACACTTTAAGAGTTATTTCAGACTGCAGAATGAATCACCGGCTTGTGTGTCACCTGCTGTGCTGCTGAAAACATTTATCAAATATTGAAACCTTAAATGTGAGTGCGAGTTCTAGTTTGGAATGAAATTCAGGAGACAAGAGTTCAGAACAGGAGGCTCTCCAGACAAAGTCCTCTGGTGGCATTTAACCTGTATCTGGCAGGTTAATGTACTTTACTCCTTCCTCTGTTCGCATGGAAATCAAAGCCCGTAACCTTCCTCTCCGGCTGGCAGCTTAAAATGATTATCTCTGTTGTCCTGAAGCCAACAGGAAAAGTGATGTTTACCAGGCAGCTCAGTGGCACTTAATTGTATCCATCAACATGAAAGTAACATAGAGAAGAGCATTTTGCAGATGTCACAAATTTGAGGATGTCCACACCCAATATTATTACATGATTATGTAACTTGTTGACAGTTAGAAAATGACTGCTGCCCAGCTTAAGATAAAATTAACTCAGATGGATTACAGAGGGAAGAATAAATCACAGGCCATTCTTCACACAGACATAATACTGTATAATGATGGATTCAACGGTAAAGGAAATCTGTTTTGCTTGTTTCTCTTGTCATTAAATTGTGCTTGGAAAATGGATTAGTCTAATTTTCACTTCAGAGACACATTCTTGGTAGAATGAAGGTCATTACATTTATGAAACAGATTGAAAATATTCTATGTGCTAACCTTGACTAATGCTACAAGTGGATTCAGCTATATATTCTCAACTTGAACATTCAGGTCCTTAGAGATAAACCTAGAAAAATAGTAACAGAATAGAAAAAAACACCATTCCTCAGAAAATGTATATACATCTACTCACAAGATAAAAAATGCTAATTATGCATCTTAATTCCCTGTTAGGTTTTTAAATGTTGTATAATTATTAACCCAGAAAGACCCAGTGTTACTTTTGTGTCAGTTCCCAAATGAATTTTCTCTCTATTTAACAATTCTTAAGTGATTTATCACCATTTATTATAATATTATCCTGTGTATTTTGCATTTTTCAGTGTAAATCATGTGTTTTCCCATATATTTAATTACCTGATCATGTAGATGTCCATGAAAACTCAGAGTAAATCCAATGGTATTATACCAAAATAGCAGAAACTGTAGAAAAAGTGACTTTTTCAGTATAATCTATCATTAACTGAACATAAACCGAGTATCTCCATCCACTGTCATTGGTCCAACTCCTTGGGTTTTACTTGTGAATCAGTGTTGTAGAAGATGATGGTGTTTCCACGCTCACTACAGAGCCTCTGAACATCCAAATGGGTCATATCTGATGACATGAAAAGACAAACTGCATTTTATACCAATTATTTACATGTATTGATAGGATTGGTGGATCAACAGTTATTAAATATCATATTTTTGGTCATTAATCGATGTTTGGGTCTTCATGGGTTAATGATATTTACATTACAGGGCATCAGCATGTTGACACACAGCATGCATGTACTATATTATGTGTAATCTACATTTCTAAAGTTACCTCAATCCAAATCTATGGTCAGAAATGTTCAATAAGAAAGATTCCAGGACTATAATAATGTTTTTGACGGTGTCGGTGTTTCATAGTAGACAATATGAATGCAACATATTTCCTGCTTTGTCTTCAGTTTCATTCGTAAATATCCATCCATTTCAGATATTAAGACCTGTTTTAGTTATTGTTTACTTTTGTGAGTGCCCATAGCTATTTAACCGAGGCTAGGGATAGGGTAGATCCAAATAAGATAATATATCATATAACAATTTATGCAGTGAAGTATGCACGTGTTGAATTATTCTACCTATGATTATTATTATCTACCTATTATTAATTATTCTATTTTTTTGTATCATTGGGCATAAATTGCATCATTACCTTGCAGCATGCTCTAACTCAAGTGGTCTGCAGAAAATTGACCCTGATCAGATTGTCATCGTTAGACATTACCTGAACATGTATCTTCACTTTCCCATCACAGAATAAAACAATACCATAACATTTATATTTATATCTTTTTTTTTGGGACAGAGTGGAGAGGGCTGCAGTAGGAAGTGTTTGGTGTGTGTGTATTTGCTATATGGTGTTTGTGACAGTGTGCTTTTTCCTCCTAATTTAGGCTGAACTGTAGCTTTAACTGAGGCTTATTAACTCTGCCAACATGGTCATATGATCGCTACTGTTCGTCTGTTTTCCTTGAAACTTGGTGGAAAGGTGGGACAGCTTGTAATGTGCTGTAATGTGTAAAAAAAAATATATAAGCTAAGATGATCTAACCAAAGGGGACTGCAGGTGTAAAGCCCACATCTGTCTTTTTTTGAGTGGATCCTATAGGAGAAGTGATTAAGAACCCTGATCAAACCACTATTCAGTGAAGACGTCATTTTATAACAACAACACTACTTCAGTGATGATCTTCAACATATTATCCATAGACTGCCATATTATGATGCTACCTGATGGATATAAAGCAAACAAATGATCATTTCCTGAGACAAGTGACAGCTTGAGGTACTGTGTCAGGTGGGGCTCATTTATGACGACTCTGCCGTCGATCACACATCTGTTTTCAGGTTTATATCATCAAAACAAACCAAAGCTTAACAATTGATGCCAGGCACAACAAACCCCACCCCTCACACATATTGCAGCTTATTTTGGCATCGATCCAGCTGATGTCATCATGTTTATGCACGTGCTGATGTCAGCATATCAATTGCCTCTATATATGTTCCAAGTCTGACAGAAATTGAAACTAAATTGATGTTTTCAAAGACATTTGACATTTTGCCCATTATAAGTAGATCTGAGAAGAAAAAAGATTTTTAAAATTACAACAACAAAAAAATAAAATAAAATTGTGTGAGTGTGTGTGTGTGTGTGTGTCCTACAAAATTTTAACTTTGACCTACTTTTCCCAAAATGTAATCTGATCTATTCTAGGTCATTTACAATCTATAAACCCAACCCAATTATCCTAATAATTCTGTGAAGCCCTGTGAGGCAACCTTCTGGTGATATAGGGCTCTACAAATAAAATAGAATTGAACTGAAGTGAAATAAATTGAA
>JAPTMW010000012.1:14903244-14916386 GCA_029822955.1 Ostorhinchus angustatus | reverse complement strand
ATTACAAGTTACTCTTTAGGTGATTATGTCTTATTTTAAGTGTGATGACATATTTTGACTAGAAATAAGAAAAATACACTTGGTAAGATTTAGATTTTTGCAGTGTATGCATCAGATTTAGGATCACATATGAAAGTGGCCTGAGTTAGATTTAAAAAAAATCGTATTTGTGCTGTTCAAACTGTCTTTAACACAGGGGTGGGTAATCCTGGTCCTCGAGGGCCGGTGTCCTGCATGTTTTAGATATTTCCGTCTTCCATCACACTTGAAAGCCATTACATCATTACCACACTTCTGCAGAGCTGGATGATAAGCTGAACATTAACTGAATCAGGTGTGATAGAAGAGGGAAACATCTAAAACATGCAGGACACCGGCCCTCGAGGACCAGGATTGCCCACCCCTGCTTTAACAGATCAGATACAGGTCACATAAGGACCAAAAAAATCGGATTTGGGCCATATTTGCCTGCAGTCTGAAAGTAGCCTAAGTGGGGTAGCTCAAGATGAAAATTCTTACAACAAGTCAAATAATCTTAACAAGATCAATAAGTAAATAAATCAATGCGTGAATAAATTAAAAAACATTTCTTTCAAGATAAATATTCCAAATTCAAGTCAGTTTATAGAAGTCAGATATTCCTGTTGTGCAGTGTAGTATTAGAGGGTATTTCCACTTTAAATTTAATGTTGTGGTTTTGCTGAGATGAGTTTTAAGCACCGACAGTTGGACACACCTCCTAAAAAACAAACAAACCAAAAAATAGACTTTATTATCCTTCAGTAATTAATTAAGCAAAGAAGTCAAGCTGTGCTCTCCATAATAAGAATGATCAGGGGGTTTATCAGTGTTGCTCACACAACACGAGCCCGAAGACAACATGCATATATGTCTATTTAAATGTAAAAGCAAGATCAACAAACCAAGAATGCTGGATGCATATGTATGTACAAGTACGCATCTTCACAGATATGAGCACTCATGCAAAACACATACAGTACATGCACACGAGCCTTTCTCTCAAGGGTAGCTCCTGTCGACCACTGCTCATTCATGCGCATATAAAACATACAGTTTCCTCCAAGGCACAGCACACAAGCATGAACTTTAACTGGAAACACACACATCACATACTGTAGGTACACACCTGCTCTCTGATGCTTGACTCTCTTCCTGTTTGCTGACGGCTATATCGCTGAATCAAACATGAATGCCACGTTCCAAGTCATTGTTAATATCTGCATCTCTCGTCCTTGTTTATTTTCACTCAGGGATGGTGGGAATCCCCGGTCTCATTCACTATCTTACAGTATCGACAGATGTGCAGAGTGTGTGGAGTACATACAGTAACGGCTGAGGGAACTGAGCGAGTACCTGACCTTCACCCAAGTGACTCATTAGTAAAGTTTGGGACAGAAAAAAAAATTCATATTTTGTCTGAAGGGAAACTCCACATCTCCTTAGTATTCTGTTCCTGTGCTACATACTTATGTGAGTGCACACATTAGCACACAGTTGGTTAATAATGTAGCAGGTGCACAGTGTACCATACATACTGATCATGGCACATGTACACTACAGCCCTGTTTATGTCAAGCAGATGAGCATCACCTCTCAAACAAATGTTCTCTGCACTTGTGAGATATAGTACCAGAAACTCAAACCTAACACGGTCTGTGAAAAAATAAACCCAGAAGTGTAATGATGACTATTTTACTTTACCAAGGGTCCTGTAGCTCATTGGTACAGTATGTTCCATTAAGAACTAATAAGTTGAATTTGTGAGGTTGTCAGGTTCTGCGCTATGTAAGTCCTGTGGTCATCTCCTAATAGAAGTGGGTGTTACTTTCACTTTCACTTAACAAATTAAATGAAAATAGTAACTATATTTATATCTGTAGGTATTTCTGTATTATAAGCCATCAAAATATGACCCTTTATAAGGCAAATGCTTAATATTTTCAAAATTCATTAAAAAATGCAAAAATCTGTTTCTCAAAACTATGAACTGTAATTTTAAACATTATCCCAGGGAATCTACATATAGAATTTGGAATTAATCCAATCAGTAGTTTCAGAGAAGATTGCTGAAATGTAGACATTGGTGACCTTGAGTTTGACCTGTCAAAGCCACTCAAGGTCAAAGGTCATGGACCCAAATGAAAGGATATATATGACTTCCTATCAGTGCTCATTAGTAACAATATTGATATCTCTAATTATTTCCATGGTATCAGCCATTAAAATATGTCTCGTTAAAAATAAAGGCACATTTTTTATACTTCAAAAATTCATTAAAAAAATTCTAAGTCGAAATTTCTTAGAAGTCTGGACAGATTTTGTAGATATTGTCCCAAGGAAGCGAAATTTAAAAACTTACATGCATCCGACCAGTAGTGTTGTGAAAGATCTTTGAAGAAATTGTTAACGAAGATGATGATGACATTGAAGGCCACCACGGCGACAAACACTGACACATCGCCTTCGGTCGGTGAGCTACCAAACTGAACCTGACTGCTCATTATGTTTTGCCCAGTGAATTAAAAAAAAGCCATCCTAAATTGTTTTATTTGAAACATTTTTCTCATCAGCAAAAAATAAATACTAAAACAAATCAGTTACTTATTCGGTTTATTTCAGTGTAGAACTTTCTTTTTTCAATTCATATTTTAAAAAATTATAAAAAAAACAAAGCTGTGAAGCAAACTTTATATTGTCCTAAAGAAGCTACATTTAAAATGTTAAATGAGTCCGTTTGAAGAAATTCCTAACAAAGACAAAGAAAGATGACAGAGACAACACGTTCACAGTAGCTCATCGCCTGGTGAAAATGACTGTTAATGTATTGAAATTGCACTTTATGGGAGATTAGCTTTATTGAACACATATCAGTATACTTATACAAGATGGAGATGGAGGTTTTGAAAGCAGATGTCTCCACTTATTGGACAAAAAATCCTAACATTATATAATGATTCTACAATCTTTAATGGTCTTGAAGTTGAATTAGTCCTCTGAATGTGACCAAGGATTCTCTTTAAGCTGTTTTCTCTCTCAACTTCAGCCTTGGCTATTGTCATTAACTTTCATTTACGTCTGCACTGTGTTTTCTTTTCTTTTTTTTTTTTTTTTTTTAAACCACACTTCACTTCTGTGTCCTTTTATCACATCTAGCAAAAATGAAGTGCAGCGTTTCTTTTTATTCTCTAAAGGAAGCAGCAAAGTAAAATAACTCACGATACACACAAACAAAAATGACAACTCTAGCAATTACTCTTTTTTTTTTGTCGCCATAAAGAAAGCATTTCTAATTTATTGCTTTCATCCCTTGACAAATATGTTGGCCTCATTGCATTAAAAAGGAACCCGGTCCTCACCAAGACCGGAATACACAACAACACACCAGTGTATACATGCCAATATTATTTGACCTGTCACCCGGCGGTTCCTCTCTCTTGGCTTGGCATGTCTGTCAGAAGTATTTAGCATTAATCTTCAAGGATGTTCAACCCCCCATGAATCAGATGTCTCGGTACGTACGTTTTCTGCGTTCGTATCTATGCGGACAGCTTTATGTAATCTGTAATATAGAGCGTTCTAATTAATGAATTGAATTAAAGGGCATCTAAAGCTAACATGACCTTCACTTGGAGAGTGTGTGGTTTTACACTAATGAATGAACCATTAATCAGCTGCTCTTTGGTTCGCTCTTGCTGTTGAATAATATAATTTTTTTTTTTTTTTGGCTGTTTTCATGCTTGTGGAAACACACCACGACAGGAAGGGTTAAAAGGGTCACGGTGTGTTCTTCTTTGACAGTGAAGGAGCATCCCTCTGTTTCTGCAGCGCGGTGTAATACTCGCCTCAGCGCTCACCAAAGCTGAGCTGGGATTCTCCACTGGGGGAGCTGTTGTCTTGAATCCCCACAGCAATTATTCAGCCTTCACAATCCAAGTCTCTCCAGTCAGACTTATGAGTAGAGGGATGCAGTTTATCCACAGGAATTTACAGTACCAACTGAAGCAAATCCACATGCAGCCAGAACATTAGACACACACAGACAGTACATGAACAAATAACCTAATTACATCCTCATAGAAGATGACAACAAATGCACGAGCTGGAATTGGAAACCGCAAAACACACAGGCAATAATATGGTTTTCATATGATGAGATTACAATAGGCATGGGATGAATGAACACGCACACTCACACATACATGTGCAGGCAGCTAATTCTCTCTTATTCCCCCTCTTGTCGATATGCAATTAGATAAGCGGGTGTTGGACGAGGCACTTGGCACCCACACGCTTCCACTTCACAGAGGCTTTCATAACTGGAAACCTCAACTCAACCATCCCACTTTGACCAAACTCTATCCCTTTATCCCTCTTGAACACAGGGAGTCACATCCCTCCCGCCCACTCCACACCAACTCTCATTTCCCCCGCTGTCACATAGTGTCTAACCCTAATGGAAGCTGCCCCAGCCCATCACCACTCCCACCCCCACATCCCGTTCTGCAATTAAATATGATTCCTTCACACTCTGCAAAACCACATTGTGTGATGGAGCAGTTGAAAATTGCTTTGAAAATCCAATCCACACTTTTTCAGTAATGGCTGTAAAAGTCAATATTAGAGAATTGAGCAGATGGGCAACATTGTTATTAGATTCTTATTCCCTAATGTCACCAGTTACAACAGTTTAAATAATGTTGCGGAAAATGAAAGCCATCTTTTCATATGGGTTCATAAGGGTTACACAGTGTTAGAAAATGAGGACTTATTGGTTACTATCCCCCTTTAGTCCTCTCTTCTTGTGGAACGTAGGGCCTCAGTCATCTTCCACATTTTCTATCTTTGCTGCCTTCTTTATTTTCTCCTGTATAAAGCCGTCCAGAAGATTTGTTTAAGTCGTCCAGAAGAATGCGCCTCCAGGTCTGTCATGGGTGTCCTCTTTTCCTGGATGCCTAGGGATTCCATTCAACTGACCATCTGGTGACATTTGGGGGTTGTTTTGTTATAGTATGTGCAATCCATCACCATTTCCTTCTTTTGATTTGTGTGGCAACAGGCTCCTGGTTGGTTCTCTTCCATAGTTCTATGTTTGTTGTTTGGCCAAACCACTGGAGATCGAGGATATGTCTAAAGCATCTATTGATGAAGGTCTGGAGTTTGTTGGTACCAGCAGAACTTTCCAAGTTTATGATCCACACAACAGGACATTTTGACAACATTTTGATTAGATTCTTATTCCCAAATAATATTGTGGAAAATGAAACGTATCTTTTCACATTCATTCCAAAAGAAGGGTTTCAGTTAGTACTAGAAAAGGAGGATTTGTTATTTATTGTTACTTTCTACCCACTGGTTGGGAGTAACACGTTACAAAAGTAATGCACTATAGTAACCAATTACTTTTTGTTGTAATGCAGTAGTGTAAGACATTACTAATCAATCTTCAGTAATATTTTACTTGATACATAATCATTTAATTGCTCAAATGAAAAAAAAAAAAACAGCAAGACCGCCAGACCTTAACCCTCCTATTATCCTCTGACTAACATATTTTATGCTTGGGGGGATATTTACCTCCAGAAAATGATTTACATAAAATTGTTGTCAGGCACATTATTATTATTATTATTATAATTATTATTATACTTGAGATGATAATTTTAGAAGGGAGGCACATGTAGTTGGAAAAACTTGGATGTGATCAACTCACAAGCTTACATTGGCTTCCTCAATTGGCAGGAGTTCACAAGTCGAGTCGTTTCCCACACTCCCAGAAGTATCAAAGTCCTTGTGGGAAAAGACGTTTTCTCCACCGCTCTGTTATGTATCAGTTCAAACGTACCAACTCTGCACCTGCAGGTGTGGGGATATTAGGTCACACACACAGGCAAGTTTTACACGGAGAAAACAGCTCAGGGTCAAATTGACCCCAGAGAAACACCAATGTGTGTTCAGCACATTGAAAAAAATATCATCATGATAATTTTATGCTTAATCAGTTGTCCCCATCAAATGAGGAAAAGTCATGAAATATGAAGCAAAAAAAAAAATTCAACTATTATTTTTTTAATGATAAACATTGAATGGGGTCAAATTGACCCCAAGGATAATACGAGGGTTTATGAATCAAAAATGTGTATGTAAAGTTCTATTTCCTGTTGGTGTTCAGCCAATGGTTGATGGCCAAAGACAGTCCATTGGCCACATGGTCGTATGTTCATTACTAACCTCAACCCTGCTTTACAGACGCTAGTTAGCGTTAGCATGATCCCTGTGATTAGCGATGACAAGGTAAGCTAACATTTCTGTGACGAGTTAGAATTCTTTATCCACTGCGGCTTTATCAACTGACATCCTGGGCGCCACGCCCCGTTTGAACATGGAAAATGTTGAAAAAAAATGTGTTCCTGCTGGGATTCAAAAATTGTAGACTGTAGCGTTACTGAGCCATCCGTCCACATGTACTTCAGGACACAAATGTGTGTGTATCATGAGTCACTGCTAGAACATTTCATCTGACTCTGTAGACCTGAGCATCTGTAGAGGGAACAGAAGTCTGTGCAGTATCAAGTGAACACTGGATACGCCTTGTTGAATATTGAAATTAGGTAAAAGTATAATGATTAAAAGCCCTTTAGGTCAATTATATAATTGTGCCATGAAGCATTTTAGCATTCTTAGCATTTTCATACTTCTGTTCTCACCTCATTAAAAAATGACCTTCTGGGGTGTTGTCAGTAATCCTGGGCGGTAACACTTTAGGCGCTGCAACAGTCACGCCTCTGCTTTGGAAACCTCTACTTGTATAGCTATGCTCAGTAAACGCTTTTGTTAAAGTCAGCATAAAACAAGTCCTTTTTAAAGGTTTCCTTCTGCAGCATTTCCTCCGCTTAAGGTGCCCGCGCTGTGGGATAAAAAAAAAAAAAGTACTCCTTGGAGATTCTGGCAGTATATTTGTTCATTAAGTTTATTCCACTTGAGGTTTTGATAGTCAGTCGCAGCTGAAAGTATAGAAGGGCACCTTGAGGGTCGATGGAGGGCTGCTGCCCTTCGAGTCGCTGACAGAGTCATTCGTCAAAAGGGAAAGGCCAAGAATTTACTGCACCGACTGTCTTATCCGCAGGTTTAACCCCCTGTGCTCCCAACACACACACACACACACACAAACATGCACCACCTATCCCTGCAGTGTACACAAGGGGATCCGGATCTGATGGAATTAGAGTGTGATAAAGTGAGAGAGCGAGGTAGAGCCAGATATGGAGACAGAGTTTATTTAATTAGGGGGAGGCAGGAAGAGGACTGAGTGACATCATTTCAATGTCGCCTCTCACCCCTCCCTTCCACAGTTCACTGTCAAGAGCTCCATCTGGTAGACACATGACACACACATTCACGTTCACACACGCCTTTCAGTATCTACATGGACACACAGGCCAACAACGCATGATCTCGCACTGACTCAGTACTTTGGTTAAAAAAAATAAAAAAAAAACACTCCTCCGTTTCACACATCTGAGCTATTAATCAGTGCCTTCTATGCTACCATATGGCTGTAACATTCTGCCCATGTTACTGTTCATGCAGAGACCCATGAAGACAGCAGCATTCACCACATCACACACATCACACACTGTACCACTTGGACATAATCCAGCTAGCTGCATCGCTTTAAAGGAATAAGCAAATTAATTGGTGTAGAAGCTGTTGGTGAAGACACCTATAGATGCTTAGCTTTAGTGCACTGTAATCAAATAAACATTTCAGTGAGCGCACAACATCAATATTTCAGCTTGACTGTACGCATCGAGCTTATTTAACTTGCGTTTAATCAACCATTTACACTCTCCTGATGCCAGTCAGCTATGATAAAGTTGTTTACATCAGCTTATTAACAATCATAATGGTATGTCAGAGATATTTTCCATGCCTCATAATCAGATGACATTAAATATTTCCTTTTTTGTTCGTAACCAGAACTGTATATTCATCAGATGCAACCATTATCCTCCAATTACAATCCGTTTATCCAGTTCTCTACTAGCAACTTACAGTTAGAGGTTTTTTTTTGTAAAACAGGATGATTTTTGACTTAGAGATAAGAATGTGTTTGTAAGGCCACAGCATCCTTGAGCTTTGGCCACCCATAGGGAATCATTTTAAATAGACATTACCCTTGAGACGAGAAGTGAATGTTTGCATCAAACTACAAGAAATTCCCTTAAGTCACCTTCAAGAGATGCCATTCATAAGGGAAAAACATTAGGTTACACTGACCATGACCTTTGGCTGCCAAAACAGAAAACATCCTTTTGAATACATTAATGTTAACCACAAACATGAAGATATTCCAATTCAAGACATGCCATTTTCAGATATGACATTCATAAGAAGGGACACATGAGGTTACAGTGAACTTGACCTTTAAGATGTTTTCAGTTCATCCATGTGTTCAAGTGACTGTAAGAAGGTTTGTATCAATTCACATTACATCTACAACACTCACTATTAGATCAGAGATGGTCCAGCAAAATTAGTCCCTCCATTAATGTGATGTAACTGCTAATGCCTTTGAATGGTTGAACCCTGGGTGGTTCACCCTAGACAGTTCATCACAGGGTTTGACATATACAGAGAGACAACGAATCACTCATAATTACAACGAAGGCCAATTTAGAGTCACCAATGAATGTATTATAGTGCATGTCTTTGGACTGTGGGAGGAAACCAGTGTCCAGACGAACTCCACAAGAGCATCTGAACAATAGAAAAAAAAAAAAAATACATGCCTCATTCCATATGCACATGGTTGTAAAATATGTGCAGAGCATATTCAGTTCATCCCCTCTTCATAATCCCCCATACCTTAATTATACATTTTAGATTTTAGCTTCTTGCTAATGGGAGTTGAGTGATGAGCGGCAGTTATTTGTCACCTGAGCTTTAGCATTAGCCACCTGTAGGTGCACATGGAGGTGTACGATAGAGATGGAACAGAAACAAGTCAGCAGTAATTCAGCCTTTATGAGACACATGCATGAAACTAATGTAGCTAGAAGTTTTATGTTATTAAAGCAGCGTATGATGTTTGTCACCAATTTTTCATTAAATCTGTAAAATTTGAGCGATAGCCTAAGTAGTCTTTCTGCGATTACACACCTGAATCACTCCCCTCACGGTGAACAACTTCAAAGTGTACTCCACCAAGTCTGAAAAAGCCTGAGTGACAGTTTCATTTAGGTTTCGGTCTGGTATGTAAACAAATGCACCGTTCGTGATCAAGTACACTTCGAAATTGTTCACCGTGAGGGGAGTGATTCAGGTGTGTAATCACAGAAAGACTAACGCATTTGTGATCCTCAGGCTATCACTTGGCTTTTACAGATTTGATGAAAAATTGGTGATGATCATACGCTGCTTTAAGTCATATACAAATAAAAGTAGATGAAATCTCTGATTATTGAGTGATGTTAGTTTATTCTGGAACTGTTTGTTACAAGTCAAAACCCAGAGGATGATAAATGGAGCATTATGTAATGTTTTCTCAGTTACCTCACACTGTGTCAGACAACTGCAACCTTTTAGCACGTGTATCTGCCTCGACAGCAATCGGATGATTCATTTTTTCCACATTCCCATATTTCCAGTCTCATATGTGGCATGTTTACCATGTGCCATTAAAATGCTAATGATTGCTAATTGAAATAAACCAGTGCAGAATCTAACTGAGATGTCATTAGTTTTGCAAATGTTGTATCATAAAACAAAGAATTGGGTTGGCTAAATCTTGCGCCAGGAGGTTTGCTGGGAAAAAAAGAAAATATTGCTTAAAATAAGCAACATTGCTGTACTGTGGTGTAAGATTGACAACAATTAGCTCCTTTGGGTCATTATCTATTCTTAATAGACTATGTGAAGAGATGAAAAGGATAAGATTCTTCAAAGAAGAAATTCTCATGTCAACAGCCGTCATATACCTGTCAACATTGATCAAACAGCTTCATAATTCCAGTAATTATTGTTTCCAGAAGTAAGTAATAAAATCTCAGTAATTTTTCATGTCTTATCAAGATAAATTAGGACAAAAAAACAAGTGAAATACACTGGTGGGAAGAAATACACCAAGCATACAGCCTTTGACTTTTTCTGAGTGTAGCTTTAATGGGTATTTTGACTTGGATCAGAATGGGGCACAGCGAAATTATCTCCGCGGTTCGTGTTTCTAGTGTGGGCGGAATACACACATATGAGTCTCCATCCCTTATCTCTCAGTAGGCTGGGAAAATGGGACAATCCTTTTAAAGTTGGTGTATTCCTGTAAAACTTCCCCCATCGCCCCACTGGATGTTCAGAGCTACAGTGGTATTCTGTATTTGAGTCCCAGAAGCATAGAGGAAACATGCATGAATTTACACTTTAGAGTAGATGTGTAAACATAAAAGCCTTTCACTTTTGAGGTGGTTGTTTTGTGCGTCTGCTTGAGTAAATATAGTAGCTGCAGGATCGTACATTCCAGATGTATGAGCGCTCACTGGGTTCGGTTGTGTGTTAATGTGTGCATCTCAGCATGGAGCAGATAGAAAGAGCCTCAGTGTACAACCGCACAGGAGGTGAAGTGTTCACTGAAATGTATTTTATGTACTTTTCAGTGTGTGTGTGTGTGTGTGTAGCTGTGAGTGTGTGTTCTGTCAGGAGGAGTGAAACCCCCCCATGGCTGGATCAGTGGTTAACCACAGGAGACAAGGTGTCCATGAGAGCTGTCGACGAAATCCAACATGACTGCGTTTTATGCTTGAAAAGGTGATGTTAAAGGTCTGGCTCTGGTAACACTGGAGAAAAATATGACACATTAAGTTTGTTAAAAAAGGGAGATTCTGATCATGTACAAATTTAGGCATTTGTTATATAGTAAAAGTATACACATTATTTACTCAAGAAGTCCAGAAACTACAAAATACAAGCAGACATATTAAAGCAAATCCAATATCTATGTAAAAGTAGAGATTCACAGGCTCTTACAGGGTAACATTTCAAAACATTGCAACTTGTGACTCGCATGATATGTCAGTAGTTCTAGTGTGGCATCTCAGTAAATCGACCGCATCTTTTCTCTGATGTCACATCTTCCACTTAGGTGTGTTTCATGTTCCATCACTACATTTGTCATGCCTGACGTGTACTGGTTTACACACCGAGGGGTTATCGTGGTACTGTTCCATCCATGCAGGCTGAAATCGATTTTGAAGTTGTTAAGATGTGCTATGATGCAAAATAAAAAATAATCAATAATTCCCTCAGATACATTAAAATTGAGGCCATGCCCACACCAACATGTCTAGTTTCCAAAATTAATATTTCCCTCATTGTTTGGGCTTCTGGTTCATACGTAAACATGCTTTATGTCACAAACAGGGATTTAAAATGAGGATTTTTACAGTGGAAAACAAAGGATTAGAAAATGATGGCACTACAACTCAATTTGTATATGACTGTAATGAACAAGCCCCTGAAGCATCATTGTATAGGTCTGTTTATTACATGCACTAGATAATATAATAGTGTTATGGAGACATGTTTCTAATATAAGGAGTACATTTCAGTGCGTAAGTTAAATTTAAAGGTGTAATGTTTTGCTTTTTTAAATGGAATTATGCATTTTCAAACATTTCCCTGTGGTCTACATAAACTGTAAATGCTCTGCTTGAGTCTGAATTCTTCATTAATTCAACTCCACAGGTCCATCTTCAACCCTATTTCTGAGTAATGACAAGAAAAAGGTCATTTTGAGCGCCGGCCCTTTAAATGCAAATGAACCACTCCACGCCCCACCCCTTCCAAGTTGTTGCCTGTGCTGCTCTGTCCCGTTCAGCCACTTGTGTTCATTAATACAACCAACAAATGAATATTTTAAGTAATCGGCTCAAAGTTTGGACATATTTTCAGTTTTTACTACAATTGCTGCTGCTGCTGATAAACAATTATGTCGTCAGAAGTCTTGATCTTATGTGTGCAAATGTTGTGATGTAACTAGTTATTAAACATAAATTCAGCAGGAATTAAAACGAGTTGTAGGAATCCACTCGATTTTTGCCAGAATGAATATAAAGATAGCTTTGCAGCACCTGAAGGGTTCAAAGTCAAACTTTTTGAACTATTAGGGTCCAAATACACAAATAAATGAACCAAAGACTAATAAAAGTGGGTTTAGCAAAATATGACCCCTTTAAGGAATTCTATGTAGTATTAAATATCCTAGGGGGAAGTCACACACCAGAACACACTTATGATCATCAAAACCACCAATGAATCAATGCAATGTATCCACAGACTGTATCCCTCACTGAATAAAGTATAAAGATCTTTTACACACATCTCTATTATGGTATCATCAAGTTTTCTCCTTCAAACTAAAACTCATAGCAGGTCACTTTGACAGTTGCTCAAAATATCACTGTCTTATATTCTCCACATGCTGCATCAGCTGATAGTTTACATCATAGCTCATGTTAGCTCAGTTTTTAGGCAGAAAACAGTAAAAAAAAAATCAGCTTTGTTTTCTGTTGTCAGTAGCAACACTAAAGATCTGTTTGTAACCGTCCAAACAAGGTCAGAACGGTCACAGCTTAGTCTGAATGATGGATTAACAGTCAAATTAACAAAGAGAACATCCCATAACTTTAAACCTTCATAATCAACCTGACCAGTGTAGAAGCAACAGTGTGATTTTAGCATCCAACTCCACTATTTTCATTTAGAGCTGAGGTGAAAACTGTATTTCCATGACATTTTTAGGGAAAGGTGCGAGGTGGTCCAGAATAGATCCCATTACATTTTAGTGAATGGAGGTCAAAGGTCAAGGTCACCAAAAATGAGTTTTCACAATGATAAGAGATAGGGCAAATCAGGTCAAACATTTCGAGGGGTGGGGTTTGTTGTGCCTGGCACCCACTTGTTTCTTAACGGTTCTAATCCCATCTCATCGTTTTCTAATACTTTGCTCAAAGGCCAGTGTTAGTTTTTCCCCACGGGAGACTCACTACTCCCTCTAGTGGTCTCCTAAATCATTCGACTGTAGGTACGAATAGATTCAGTTCATATCTTTACATTATAATATATTAGCA
>JAPTMW010000012.1:14855023-14866675 GCA_029822955.1 Ostorhinchus angustatus | reverse complement strand
TACTGATAATCAAATGTCTTGACAATATTTAGTAGTTACTTGGGGTTCAGTTTAGATTAGTCTTAGACAGTCATGTACACTATATTATAAAAATGACTGTATAATTTCTACAATTTGCTGAAGACGTGCAAATATAAGTGTAGCCTGTCAGCGTTCACTCACGTCTCCTTTCTTATGACATCAAAGTACTTGTATTTTATTTGTTTATGTGAATAAACTGAATTTGACATGTTTTGTCTGTCCATCATAATGAATCTGTTCATTACAGGAAACCTTACTGTTTTTATTTTATACCTGTGCTGCTAGCGCTGTCTCTGCTGCCTTTGTGGATGATCAAACCCCCCTGGAAGAGCTGGAGGAAGCAGGGGGGCTCTTTCCCCTGACTCACCAACATCTAGACGACACAAACACACCATAAATCACACAAAAACACACAGCCACTGATATTTAAGTGAGGTAAAATGCATCTGTATGAAGTGAACACAGTGGGATATAGCTCTACTTCTTAGTGCTGGTGCATTTTCTAGAAACAAAGGACTAAGCAGTGCTCACTTGCGCCCCCCTGTGGCTGCCTAACTCCACCGTCATTAGAGCTGAGGTTCCTTTCTCGCTGACGCTGGAGTGTCGACCCTGCCAGAAAAAACAAGCTGTCCTTTCCCTTCCAGGAGTGCCAGCACTCAGCTCCCCAGGCTTCTGTCGCTTCCCCACTGACAGAACAGAACAGAACAGAACAATCAACTTTCAACACATTACTTCCCTCTTCATTTTTAATCAGTGCTGGCCTCAGTTATGTTTTATTAATAAGCGGTCTTACTTGATTTCGGGCTTTTTCTTTTATTTGATCTTGGGTTTAGACTCACCCAGTGTAGTGATGGAGTACTTCCAGCGGATGATGTATGCGTCCCCGTCGTGTAACTGGCCCAGGCTCTCTTCAGGCAGCTCCTCCTCGCCGTGCTCTTTGATGTGCCAGGCATCTACAGCGACCGTGGCCAACTCCGCCTGCCTTCCATCCTCCGTCCTCACCAGGCCATGGCCCCGTTGGACGTCCACCCCCTCCAGGACGGTCTTCACAGGGTCCGGCTCGTTGTCCAGCAGCGATCTGGCGTCACACGGCTGCAGCTCCGGGTCAGACGTGGGGCGGACATTAGAGTGGATCGGACTCTGATGGCACAGACAGAAACAATAGTTAACTTTTAAAATACATTTGTTCATTTAGTCTTCAGTCTCATGTCTTCGCTTTTTGTTCCTATGGACATGTAGCAGATCATTTAATAGTTAAATCTTACTTTGAAAAAACTGAATGAAACCATAATAGTAAAACAAAACATTTGATGACAGATTTTTGTCCTTTTTCTGTTTTCCTGTGGAAGTGAAAACCTTTTTCTTCTGTATATCCCCCTCCTTTACTGAGACCAACAGCAGCATATTCAGTATGGACACATTTATTCTATTTCTGCTGACAGTAACTCCTCCAGTCTTATTCTCAGATGCATATATCTTGGATTTTTTGTGAAGCTCCTGCAAAATACAATGTTAAACTGCTCTGAATCCTTTCCACGTTTCTTTCTCTTGGCTATGTGTACTTTTAACACTGAAAGAGAATGGTTCTTGATTCTGATAAATGGTGTATGGATCGAGGCTGATGAAACCAGGATTGACATGTAAACTAGACGTGGTGTCATCTTTATTATCACACAAATACAAGAGTTTACTGTTGTTTGCAGTAGTCTGTTCTCTCAGTCCATTGCTTTACTTTGATACATTTTAATACATACTTTTGTATATTGATATATACAGTCGCGGAAAAAATTATTAGAACATGAAAAGTAATCAAAAACAGTGGTTATGCAATCAAGTACTACCTCCTGTGTGTATCATGTGACTAAAACAGACATGGAATGCCTAAAAGCACTGTTTTTGTCAGTACAATGCCATACCTATTGATGTAAGAACTGAAGTGATTTTTGTTATTGTAAGAAAATATGGAAAACGGCTAGATATCAGCTCTTAAATTAAAGTCTTATGAGCTATTTGTGTTGTTATCATCATATTTGTCCAAACCAATGTACCTTTAGTTGTACCAGGCATTAAAATGAACAAGATATTGAAGAAAACAAGCGTGAACAAAAGAATTTGTTCTGCGACTGTATATAGCAACGCAGATGATTTCAGAGGCCTAAAGCTCAGGAAAACATAAAATGATTTAGACTGATCTAAACTAATTCAAAACAGCTTTATCCCAAAACAGACAACCTACGAAAAAGACAAAAACTGTGACCGACTGTATAAAGATGACTCCTCTTATCTACCTTGACTTCCTCGGCCAGGGCTGCCTCCTCCTTCTTCCTCTCGGCCCAGTCCAGGAACTTCTCTCTGAACAGGGCCGTCTCATTGTGCTCTGACAAGCGTCCGAAAAGAGTCCAACCTGGACGCCCCTCCCCCTTCCTGGACATCACATCAACAGTTAAAATCAAAATCAGTCTCCTTTTGCAGGTCATTGTGTTAGCTGTAATGACAAAGTAAAACCACTAGGGGCTACAATAGCACAACCAATAGTGTACGCTGAACTGAATCAGATAAAAATGCAGCCCTCTGAAAGCAATAAATATATAGAGTAGCACAGTGCATCCCAGCATACAATTTTGTTAAGATCTGTGTGTCGTACTCACTGTGGTACATCCTCATTTGTGCAGGAGGCATCCAAAGGGTTCACTCTGCAGTTGCTGTAGTCATAGCTGCCGCTGTACAGTTGTTTGCCTAATTTTACAGCCACTTTTCTGTCACCTAAGGGCACGTCTTTCCCATGCCACACATATACTTCACTCCCAAAATCAAACACTAAGACCTGTTGGTGATGGGAGACAGAAAATAAAAAGGACAAGATGTAATGAGTCAGTCATCTCTAAGTTTTAAGAGCGTTTGTAAACGTTATAATATCCTGTTAATGGCTTGGAAAAGTTTTCCTGATTTGCAGTTGCCTGATTTTTCCAGATGTAAGAAAGGGTCAGATTTGTTTTCCATTCTTGTCAAGACTTTCCAGATATCAGGGCTCATTTCTTTGTGTTACCTCTTTGGAGTTGAGCAAGGAGACACTGGGAATGGACGCCCAGGCATCATCATGAGGCACCAGCTTGTCTCCCTGGAGTCTGTATATTCCATTAGAGTCCACTACCCCGCTCTCGTACAGCTCATCCTCCTCTGGCTCCCCTGCCCCTATAAGACAGACACACACACAACACGGTATTATGTATATAAAAAGGCAGGTCAGGCTGTGTCTCAGTCCTCACATGGTAAACCTGTCTGCCTACCTCTGTATTTGGTCTTTCCTCCCAGCAGGCTCCAGAACTCTTTGGCCCATCTGCTCTCTGTGTTGATGCCCTCCTCCAGCACCGTCACCTGGGGGGCTTTACACCCAAGGTCTCGCTTAGCTTGGACAAACGACGCCATCTCTGATGCCTAGCCACACACAGCATAAGAAATGCATCAGAATTCATTCAAATCCAGGCTAAACTCCACTTTCTTTGTGGAAACACGTGATGAAGATTTTAACCCATAAAGACCCAAATGGCTACTGGCATCCAAATCTTCTACTGATCTAAAATGTTTAATATCTGTTAATCCACTTATTCTATCAATACATGTAAATAATTGGTGTAAAATACAGTTTGTCATCTTCTTCATGGTGAGATAGGATCCATTTGGACATTCAGAAGCTCCTTAGTGAACATAGAAACACCATCATCTTCTACAAAATTGTATCAGTAAAACCCATGGAGTTTGACAAATGAAAGTGGATGGACACACTTGTTTTTATGTTCAGTTAATGATATATTTAGCTGTTTTTGATATAATAACCTTTGAATTTACTCTGAGCTTTAATGAAAATCTACATGAGCAGGGAATTAAATATAGGAAAATACATGATTTACACTAAAAAACGCAAAATACAGATGATAATATTACAATAAATGGTGATAAATCACTTAAGAAAGGTTCAATAGAGAGAAAAAATCATTTAAGAACTGTCATGAAAGTAGCACTGGGTCTTTATGGGTTAATTCAGTGTCTGAGGTTTAGGACCTTTGCTTTCTCGATGACATTGGCAAACTCGCCGCTCCACATGTAGCAGTGCTTTGGAGTTATGAGAAGGAAGCAGTCGCCGCTGTTTAGTGAGTGAGCTTTCGGCTCCATCAAGCGCACCTGAACGTGCCTCCGACCTGCAGGGAACACAAACACAGTTCTGGGATCAACACAGTATTGACTACACCTGTATACAACAAAAGTTAACTCCCAAAGTCTAGTGCTGCTGACCTTTAATGCGAATAAGCATGAGTTTGTGGAAAGGCACCGCGCTGTTGTTGGTCACAACCTCAGTGGATTTCACACTGCGCAGGCTGACCTTGCGGAAGTTCTCCTTGCTTGCGAGGCCTGCCAGTGCCACATCAGCCAGGTTGGAATGTTTTGCCACTGGGAGGAAAAGAAAACAGGTTGATCAATAATACGCAACAGCACAGTTTGAATGTGGCTTAGGAGGCAGAACAGGTCATCCACAAAGTAGAAGGTGATTTGATCCCTGGCTCCTGTGCACAAACCTAAGTGTCCTGCAAGAGTGTTATTACCCAGAGGCTCAACCATTGGTGTGTGAATGTGTCTGTGTGCATGGATGTGTAAATGTGACACACTGTAAAGCTCTGAGGGTGCCTTCAAAGTAGAAAAACACTATATAAATCTTTAAGTCCATCAATTTTGCTAGGAGTCATGAATGTTTGTCGAACTAATCTGTTATCAAGAAGCAAATACAATAATCTGCGCTACAGTAGAGATGTGAATATTACTATACATATCTGTGTGTATCCACTTCCTCTTGCACAACCTGTATAAAGGTTACTGAGGTCATACGAGTCAGTGATACTTATCAGAGATCATTTAGAAAATAAAACTAAAACACATTATGCTTTGAGATGAGTCATTACAGGGTGCTTTCTCTTTATCCAAATGAAAACATCCAGCCTTTTTCAAAACTACAATTTTTTTTCCCCCTCCGAGACCTTGACTTCATGTACTTTTATACTTGTGTGCCTACTTTTTTGGTTGACATTGTACCTGTTGTGTGTAGTAGTAGTAGTAGTTCATTTTAATAAATCTATACATAATTCACAGTAAATTGTGTTTACCAACAGAAACATTTTCAACACATCACAAAAGGGCATGGATATCACACGAACAAGTTTCACCAGAATCATTCTAGTACTAACCGGTTAGAGAAATCAAATCAAGTTTTTTAAATGCTTTCCTCGTGTACTTCTTATCTTCCACGATTATGTGCCTTTGAGCACACTCTAAAATTCAACTATAAGAGAAGCTTTTTTCCATACTTTATTAAGACTTTCACACAAAATTCCAGACTTTTCAAGGTCTGGAAAACAACATTTCAAAATTCCAGACTTTTTAAGACTTTCAAGACCTGCACAAGCCACAGAAGAATTTGGATGGGGTTTAAACTTTTAGCGGTGCTTTAAAGCTGTTTGGTGATTTAAGTGTCTTAGGTGAAGCTACAGTAGCAGCAGCCCAGTCTAAGTTTAAACAATCGTACTTCTCTCGACTTGGATCCTCTTGGTCTCCACTGTGGCTACGTTAAGCCTCTGCTCAGTGTACACTTGGCGGATGTCGTTGCGAGCAGCCAGCGCCCGTAGAGGATTCCTGGAGCCCTGGTTCCTTCTGGTTGGACGCACTGCACGTTTATGTTCTGCTACAGATGAGGTGAGTCTGAAATATAATCAAACAAAGCAGTCATGTTTAACATTCAACCAACCGAGGAATTGCAAAGAAGAATCTCCCAATTTAATTTTAATTTCTTTCTTTCTTTTGTTTTATTTCTTATTCTCATTAACTCACTTGGGTGTATCAGCCTGGATTTGGCTAAGGTCCTCCTCTGTCAAGACAACGCTGGAATCGAGGAGCGTTGAGGGAGACACAGGTTTGTAGAAGCTGCCGAATGTCTCGTCATCATCGAGGGTCATCACTTCTTTTTCTGTCTCAGCCGTCACCTCAATGGTGGATGTTTTGTTTTTGCTCACACCTGAACCAGGAAGTACAAAGAATAGAACAGGAATTATTACAAGCACATTCATTCACTCTGGTTCATCTTCAAAATAGATATATATCAAAAGATTACAAAAATCACTGATAGGCAGATTGTACCTTTACTGTGGAGCTTGTCGAGGAAGGACTCAAGCTTGTCGAGCCGTTTATCTCCCTCCACCTTCACATCAGTTCTACTGGAAATTTCTGTAAAGAGAAACAGTTGTTCTTATTAGTGGATGGACATGTGTCAGAGTACTACAGTTCCGGAAAAATGAGTGGATAAATAAACTAAAGTTAATAATCTCACCACTGCCTGACGTTTAAACCTGGTCATAACATATTTCCCCTTTGCACTTGATTGATACTTACTGAAAAAAAATTACATTTTATTTTCCACTTTACAGTTTATTGTTGCACCTTACTGCTTGATCCTGTTTGTCCACATTTTCTATAGGTCTTTCTTAGATTTCTAATTTATTATGTAGTGTGTTTGCTATATTCTATTTGCACTGTTTGTCATGCTGCTGCAGCACTACAGTTTCCCAGTCTGGGGTCAATAAATTATATCTATCTATGTATCTGGAATGCCCACTACCTTCATGTGGCTTCACAGGAGTTGAATTTGACTTCTTCAGAGCGATGAGAGGTGACTCTTCTTTTCCTGTATCGGTCACCAGACCTGGTAGAAAACAATGTGTATCATCTTTAATTATCACATATGCATTAGTTTAAAAAAAAAAAAATACTCATGTTTAACAGTAATTTGTTTGCTTAAATAAATAAATAATTCCTAAAGTGTGAAGTTACTGCAATTTCCCAAAGATGTCAGATTAGTTTGAAAATTTATGGAAAAGACTGAAAATAAGAGTTTTTAATTTTCACTAACAGAAATATTTCTGTTTCAATTCAATTTAACTTTATTTATAGAGCACATTTCATGCACAAGGCAGACTCAATGTGCTTCACAATAGGTATAAAACATAAAAACATAAAGAAGAAAAAAAAAACACAGGGCTTTACAGAATTAGTTGGATATGAACACAACAGTCAAATAAACAGCAGAAGAAGGGAGTGGTTATGGTTGGTGGTTATGGTTTTTACTTATGTTACAGTCATGGGGCTTAAATTAGGTGATATTTATTTAATTGGCAATTTTTTTTATCTGAAAGTACATAGAAAGAGCCCAACTGGATCACATAGCAAAACTTTTAAAAGCTTTTAATTAAACTCAACAAGAAGTGTCAAAACATTAAAATTAAGCGGCAACAACAAAATGAAGGAATTAAATAAAAGTATTTACGTGTACCTACTATACCAACCATTCATATACAACTGTTTTAAGAAATGAAAAACATTCAGGTCAAAACTTCATCTTCATCTTAGTACTGTATGTTAATTAGAGTTCACTTCATCTAATTAACAACAATTTATGGAACTTTCTAAAGTTTGCGTTGAACTCATAACAGAAGCATCTATAACACTTGAATACTGAAATAGTAGATCATCTGGTTTTTGTTTAGCGTGTAACTAAAACACAGCGTAAAATGCATCAGTTCATGCCTCAAATGTAACCTTTAACCCATAACTTGTCACATGTGGCCTAAGACGATTCCCCTATTTCCAAGTGGACCATGGCATTCCTAAATGTGCGTGACCAACTGCAGGCTGACTTGGTTTGACAGCGGACTGACCTCTCTTGGCCATGCGTCCAGCTACAGTGAACTGGATGGAGTCGTTGGCTGCCCCTTTGCCTTTGTTCTTCCACTGCTCCTCCTTTTCCTTAAGGACCTTCATCCTGTCTGCCAGTGACATCTTGGGTTCCACATCAACATTGGACTTCTGTTGGAACATTTATTTAAATACCACTTCAGATTTAGCATTAATCGACAGTTAGGATTATTCATATGAGTAGAATGAAGAAATGGTGAGTGAATAGTGAAAGGTTGCATGAGGATAACAGACTAATAATGAGGGTGAAGGAACCTAATGAACCAATAGAGCCAGAAATGAATTTATCATGGAATCACCATCCTGTGATTATTTCTGGAACGGTGTACCAGGAGTACTGTTGCTACCAAAAACAACTTCTTCCACAAATGTTTTCCCTTCAAAATGTACTCTTAGAACTAAAAAATATGAAAACTGTAGAGTCTGACAGAAAATCACTAAAACCCTATTATATACAGAGAACATCCATCAGCTGTTATTTAGCAGAGCTTTCTTTATTTGATTTATTGTCGCTGCCATTTTAGCACCTGAATTCTACCATAAAAATGAATAAGTGGGGGCTTACTTGGCCTCATGGTCCCGCTGGACCTTGAAAGCTGTGTTACGGTAATTGATGGTATTCCACTTCTAAATATTTGAAACCTTTTATGGCCTTGGCTCTGTTTTCACTGGCTGCCACCGCTTATTCCTTCATTAATAATGAGCAATTCATTGCATGTAATGTACCATGAGGTGACTTCCTAAACACAGACCGTCCCATGAAGGCACATACACATACAAAACAGTGAAAATAGTGGAAAAGTAGGACACTGTGAACTCTGGTTTGTACTTGCATATATTTCTGCACTTCTTTTGTCAGTTCTGTCTGCGCTACATAATATACAGTGTCCATTTGAACGTGAGAGTGCAACGCCAGGTCAGTATTTATTGCATGATTCAAAAGATAATGACAAACAAATGAGTTAAAGTCCTATAAAAACTACACGTGTAACAGTTATGGACGTTTTTTTTGTGGATGAATGATGGCCTGGATGATGTGCTGACTATCGTTTTGTAACTTCAAGCATGAACGTCATAGTATGACTAAAGCATTCACAGATGTTGGAAGCTTAAAAGAGAAAAAGATTTTTGGTTCAAGTGTGAACTGCACACAGACTGTCAGTGGCATTATGGTGGGAAGAGACTCCTTCCTAAATCTTGTCAATGGATTTTTTTTTTTTTACTTCTATTCCAACACTTACTGATTCCAGGTTTACTTCTAACATGTTTTATGTTTTAAAGTGAACTTCCTACAGGCTCTCTGACTAGAAGGTCAAAAGTTTAAGCCTTAAAGCAGTTCTTGTGTCGCACAATAAATTAAATATCCCTGAGAAAGACTGTACCTGCTTACTTACTTATATGTTGTAATCTGGTTGTAAAAAAGCTGAGGAGAAAAGACAAATGAATGCAACAGGTCTGGAGCAACCTGTGTTATTTATCCCAATAGGCCTAGATTTTAGATGACTGGAAAAACACAGTTTGCCAAACACTCTTCTGCTCAAATGCACCAAAACACTAACATCCCACCTAGCTTTCTTCCCTACCACACACAGGCAAACACACTCGGCCACAGTGCTAACAGACTTTTTTGTTTTCTAAACTCAAACACATTGCAACAATGTGGTCAAATATTAGCCCAACACCAGACAAAAGAAATACATTAAATCACTCTGACACACACAAACAGCACGCTAGGGCTTGAAAGAGAACTCCTGCTGATTTCATAACATGGACAGAATGTCATTTATTTTCTGACACACAAAGATGTTTCTGCACATAACACACTCAGCCCCTGCAGCGAGCAGCCTTTCTCTGGAGTCAATCAGCGAGGGGAAATACCTTGGCCTGACAGGACCCCAGAGAGAGAGGAGAAGAGGAAAGGGCCTGGGCCTCAAACACCCACAGGAAACCATTTTTCTCAGCCCTGCCTTGGTGTACAGTACACTACTGGCAACACCTCAGCCAAACCAATGAAGAGCTATCTGCTGTGAAGTGAGGGCCAGCAAACCGCATTCACATAGCAAGAGCAAGTGTGTCGACAGCTCTGATTTCTCACTAGGAAACCAGAGAGAGGGTGAGAAATTGTCCAGAGCACAAACAAATGAAGGCAAATAAATTAAGTAAGTGTTATAAATAGTTTGTTTTAAGCTCCACTGAGCTGCACTAGGATAGTCTGCAGGATATTTGGAACATTTGAAGAGCTTATTAGTTGAATAAGCTGTTAAAATTTCACCTTGTCACATACTGTGCATACCACAGATAATCTGTTGCATATCACTGACTTTTTCAGCATTTATTGCATGAATTATGACCAAAAAAAATCAGTATTTTTTAAAATTGCTTGAAATGTTCTAAATACTGGACTACTGTTAACTCAGGATAATTCAGGTACATTGCATTGCATTATAAGTAAAGGCCCTACAGCCACGATTTAGAAATATGACTACTACTTTGTCACCAAAAACGTATATTTCTCTCTTAACTGTCTCACTGATCTCTGTGGCTGTCAGAGGTTTGTTATTGTTGTGTGTCTTGGTCCAAGCCTTGCCAGAATGTACACAAATATTTAGCGTGCTACTGAGGCTGAGGCGTGTCTGAGTGAGCTGCATATCGCCACAGAAGAGGAAGAGCTACATGTTCCAAACACAAGACAAACAATAGGCGAGAAGCTCCGCAAGCTGCAGTGATAGAAAAACGAATATATTTTGTAAATAAGTAAGTAGAACCACAAGTAAGTAAAACCTCAGTCGCATAGCATCATATTCTCATGCATCATATTGAGTAAAATGGTAGTAGGTTCAGTCAAATGTGCATCACGACTGGCTTTAAACATAACATAACTCGTAACATGACGGTCGTTCCACTCAACCACAGTGATGGAAATACACATCACTAACACACACTCACCTGAAGGGACGGGGAAAGGCTGAGAGGCAGGTATCAGAGTCAAAGAAAGGGCTATAGTCACTGGTTGAGGAGGGAGGAAACTGGAAAGGTAAAAGCAGGGCGGTGGGTAAGGAAGAAGGAAACAGGAAAGGAAAATTAACAGGAGGAGGAAGAGCAGAGTAGGGCAACATCCACATTAAACTGGAGCAGCTGGTGGAAGGAGTGGGTATCAGCGTGGGAGAAAAGACAAGGGTCAATTAAAGCTTGGCAGAGCTGAAGAGAAAGGAAGAGGAAATCAATTGTTTATAAGAGGTCATGACGAGAAAGCAAACCCCGAAAGCATAATTATTATTGAAATGTATGAGGCTACCAGCTTTACATGGAATAATTAAAAGTGTAATGGATTTTTTTTCTGTTTGTAGAGATAGAAAAAAAGAACCATTACTACATTTAATTCCTTACAACGCATAAAGTTTTCTATAAGTGATTCCATTAGTAGTTTGTTTAATACTCCTGAATCCTACTCCAGCACAGTGTGTGGCTTTTACCACTCATTTTTAGACAATTATCTCTAATGCATTTGCTGGGAATCAACACACAAGAGACTGTATTTCAACCCGGTAATTAGTCTTAATGAACTGAATTTTCTGTGGGGAGATGCAGGGTAAGGGTTTCTGAGTTTTGGAGAGTGATCTCTATTGAGTCATAACTGGAACAGAAAATCCAGACATTTAGCAAATCCTACAGGATTTAAGAGCAAACTATATTTTAATGCCTGTGTTATTACAGTGCTGTGTATTTCGTTACTCCTATGATTTAAATAGAATTAATCATCGGCTGGTGATATGTCGCTAACAGCCAGTGTAATGTGTGATTAACTGTAATTATTTTAGACATCACAAACCTTCTTTCAAT
>JAPTMW010000012.1:13978700-13990863 GCA_029822955.1 Ostorhinchus angustatus | reverse complement strand
ACAGTGAACATTTGACAGATAAACAGAACCACAGTGCTTCAGTTTCAGACTCAGTTTGTCATGTCTTTTATGGATTGAGAGTGTCTCTCTCAACTCACCATATATTTTTTATGAGTAAGTTTTATTTTTCTCAATTACTAGAAATTTCAGGTGACCCCATTTGAATTCCAGGAGACGCCACGGTTGAAAAACACTGGTTTAATGTAAAAAAGCTAAACTTTTCACTTTCCTGGGTCTCAGGAGGATAAAAAAATACCCAAAACTGGAAAAGAACTCTTTAAGTGGTCCTTAACAGAATCCTAGTCATAGTAATGGTGGTGAATTACCAGTTCCCTCTGAATACTGAGCTCCTGCTGACTTCTGCTGGCCTTATCTTTTTGCTCCTCCAAGTCCCTCTGCACCCCCGTCAGCATTTGTTCCAAGTGGTCCTTCAGCTGATCATCCTTCACTGGACCTGTCGAGTCGCCATGACCCGAGAAGAAAAGAACATGGGTTATTCACTGCAACCAAGGTATGACGTCTTTTACAACTACAACCCTTTTTTTTTTTTTTTTTAACCACAGATTAAAAAAATAAGCTTTATTTAGACAACCAATCTACCTGAAAGCTGTGTAGCTGTGCTGCAAGGTTGAGGGCAGAAAGTTCAGCATATTTCACTTAATTAAATATTTCACACTGAATAGGTTTATCTACCGTCGGAGCTGGTCTCTTGTTTGGTTTGCTGCTGCTTCGCTTGGGCCAGCTGCTGCTCCAGCTCCAGGGAACGGCTGACCACTGACTGGACGTAGGCCTCCCGTTGCTGGTCGTACACCAACCACTGCTGGTTCTTCTCAAGGGCCTGTGTGGATACAAAAGAAACACTGTTTTAACTGATGTCACTAATACAGATTGGTTCCTCAATATTTTACGTAACAGAAACTGATCAACTTAATGAAATAATCTGATTCTCTTGATTTGATTCTAATGGAATAGAACAGATATTCATCAGGTGGCCTGAATCATTGACTGGACTCACATCTCTCAGTTGCTCCTGTACTAATGCCACATCTGCAGGAGGAGCTTGCCCGTTCTGCTGAAGTAAAAACACATTTTTGACATAAACACACAATTATCACACAATAATGCAATAAAGAAACTGACCTAGAGCATGTTAATTCAGACACATTTCAAGCTGTTTGAAAAGGAAGTTCTAAACGTAGACCTTATGCAGAACCACTTGATAAGGTTATTTGTGTTGTGCATTTTAATGAATACACAGACTACTGCAGTCGTTTTAAAAGAAAATTAGAAATGTAGTTGCTTTCTTCTCTGTAGTGATGTTATTTATATTGTTGAAACTCAGTTTTCTGGTTGAAATTTAAATACAAAGCCACACCAATAATAGACACTTAAACCCTAGGGTAACTTTTAAAAATTATTTTTTATTTTGTTGTTTTTAATAGTGTGGAAAAAACACTGAAGGAACATGTCCAGGCACTGCTTGTTATTGTCCTAGTGCACTACTACTGATTCCATCCTTCGACAACAATCCCTCGAAAACAGACAGACAATCATCTCATAATTCTATGATCCTCCTAAACTTGAGGTCACCAAAGGTCAGCGTCTAAGTCCACTCAAACCCTTCATAGCAGAGTTAGAACTGTAAGCATTGAGACGATCACTGGGCGGTTAAGGCCCTGTGAGCCTCAACACGACCAGACAAGCAGCTTGTCAACTTTTTACAGGTGGATTTAAATGTATGTAATACATAAGCTAAGCCTTCCCGTAGGTTTGTAAATCCAGGAAGGGCAAGGGAAAGGTTGGTGGGCCTGTTAGTCAGATTATTTCCAGTAATGCCAGTAAAGCTAATCTAGTGGCTTGGGAGGTGCTAAGACTTCACAGAAAATTACCACATGGTAAGAAAATAAACCGGCTGTCAGACAGTGATAGTGACGAGGGCTATATGTCTGCAATCATAAAACAATTCTAAGCTTCTAAGCATAATATTAAGCACCTGCTAGTGAAGTGAAAGAGACCTGCAGACAGTTTAGAGTCACAGCACTGGGACCATCAGTAACAATCAAAACATGGAAAAAGATGCTGTTGTTATTTTGGAAAATTCAGCTAAGTGAAAGAAAATAGAATTTAAGACAAATCAATCTGAGGGGGAAAAAACATGTGCAATGAGGACATGCAATGGACAGCATTTTTAAGTGCAACTATGAAACTTTTGTCCCCTACAGAGGACAAAAATGCATTGCTGAGTCTCAGGAGGTTATTGCCATAAGTTGAGAGGAAACCTAAAACCTGCTGTGTTCAATATTTCAGAAAACTTTTAATCATTCCTGTCAAAACATGCAAATGGAGGGAGCTGAATTGATTCTCACATTATAATTTTTTAAGAACAAAGTCGGTCAGTATGAAATTATGGCAAGTTGTTATTTAATCTCCTTATATATACATGTCTGTGCCATATCAATGGCAGCATAATCACATACGTATGTGTTATAAGAATGTGTTAAGGCTGGTTTTTTTGGAGCAACTGGACTGCACCAAAGAGAAGGTTACCCAGCAGTTAAGGAAAACAATCACACACTGCCACCTTGTGGACAACACAACAACTGTATCTGCAGTATAAGCTTGAGCAATGCAAACCCTAAAGCAATTTTTTAAAATTGTACTATGACCTTTAATTTTGCTAAAATTAATATAGAATCATAAGTCTTAGATGGAGCAGCCACTGGTCTAAACAGGGTACCATTTGGCTGTACTCGTAAATCCTAACCAGTAGTAGCTATTGAACATTTAATTATATTCCGTTTTCTTTTAAAGGACATCTCAGACAGGCTTTAGTTGTGCTGGAACTTGAGTAATTAATCACTCAAATGGCAATATAGCAATGTGATGAAAATATTTCCACATCAGCATTATAGATAAGCAAAAAACCTTCTGCGAAACCGAGGATATTAAAATGGGAGGAAGAGAACAGAGAGTTGTGGTAGGATTTAATCCAGCTCCGTGCAATGATTTCTGTGAACAAAGTTACTTTTTCCTAGAAATTCATATAATCACCTACAGTTTCTTCAGACTTCTGTTATTGTCAGCATGAAATCGATACATTTCAAATAAACAGCTAAATAACAATACACAGAAAGTTGGTTACTGAACAAGTACTGTAATAATCATTGTTTTAGTATCATTAACCGTTCATTCAAACAGCAAAGGAAATTTAGTGAATCAGGCACATTTTAAAACCACCTCACTCAGAGCACTCACCCAAAAAATATACACACAGATAATAAGGCTAGAATTTAATCAACCTACCGCTACCTGTGTTTCCAGAGACTGGCAGCGCTCCGACACAGTGGCCAGCTTGTTTTTTAGGTTCTCAGTCTCCTGTGACAGGTTCTGGAACAACATGTCTCTCTGCTCTGCATCCTTCTTCCGTTGCTCCAGCTGGGCCTGCAGTGAAGCTACCACCTGAGATACAAAACAGTATGAAATAAGCGACAACACAACAAGCTCCAAAACAGGCATTTCAAATGTTTTTGTTTTTTTTTTTAAACCTTTGTTTAGATTTTTTTTTTTTTAACATTGCTGCAATTATGTGTTTCATACAGACACCACTACACAGCAGGCAGTTTCAAACTGAGCAGCTCTAGGTTTAGCACATCTGTTGATGACAGCTCATGAGAAAAAGGCCAGTGTGATTACATCATATTATACAGTCACAATGTTTGGGAAAACAACCATCTGATATTCCATTTACCAGAATGCCATTTCTTACTTTTAGCCTAATGCCATTCTGACTAGCCTAAATTAGAAAACGATTTCTGCAACAATAGAAAACAGATTTCAAGAGAGTAAGGAGCCTCAAACAGATAGCATCAATTTCTACAGCAGTGTCATAAACAGCATCAAGTCATGAATGCTAATGAGGACAAAAACCCACTTGAATAAAAGATAGTTTGATTTAGAAGTGTATAGCATACAGACTATGGCATGCAGTTTATACTGTCTGTCTAAACTTCTCTTAGCTGAGCTGCTGTCAAATTGGCATAGAAGTTATCCCTCCCCCCAACTGCTTCTGTGGCAGCTCAGTGGAATCTAGCATGATTTGTTTCTTTTTGACAGTTGTCTGCTGCCAGCAATACATACAGCATGCCACCAATACAATGCCAAAAGTGTGACAAATCTTCACAAGTTCAGGAGTACTCCAAAAAACAGAGCACAGCTGTAGGTATCTTCACCATGGACATAAAACTGACACCTGGGGAAGTCCAAATATGTGTGTCCACGATTACAAAAGGCTTCCGGGAGGGTATAGGTATACAGCCCTGTTATTTTGTGTGTTTATTTCTCCTGAGGTGCGTCAGGTGTGTGTATACATACCTCTCCTCCTCTAGCTGACAGCTGCTGTCTCAGAGTTTCCAGTTCTTGCTCTTTGACCAGCAACTGCTGATTATTTCTTTCTCGCAACGTCTCCAAGGAAAGAATCCTCTAAGGCCACAAACAGTTGACACCATATGGTTATTAAAATAATGAAAAATGCAAAAACAGTGGGACGACCGTCAAACCTGTACATGATATTCTTAAGGAAACCAAGAAACTCATCAATGTAACAGGAAAAACACACATTTCCTGTACCTCTAGCAGCTTGCTTTTGTCTGAGTCGGGTGGTCTGATGTGTCGTTTGGCCAGTTCATCAATCTTCCTCCTCAGGTGAGTGTTCTCTTTCTTGAATTTCTCCAGCTCTGCCTCAGCCTTGGAGGTTGAGCTGCTGGACTTGAAACCCAGCTTGGTAACAATGGTCTCTTTGGCACCTTTGGACATGGCTGGTGTTGATGTAATAACCTGGATTACCCCGGAAATGCCATGGAAGAAACACACTTTTTCACCAACTGACTGTATGACTGTGAAATTCAGCTGTTAGTTGACAAACGAAAAATTACACTGAGATTAAGTTTAAAATACAATCCACAGGAAATGTATAACAGCTAAGACGCAAACCTAATATTAAATACGGAAATACAAATAATAATAATAATAATAATACAAAGAGACTAACGAAAATGTTTATATTTTATATGTATATCATTGCATAGATGGTATACGTTACAATACACACCAAAACATTATTGCAAGTGTAAACGTAAAACTAAGCTTGCACATTTACACATTCTTTTCCTTACATATTAATTTCGGTTATAAAAATAAAAATGAGTGGCTAACAAGCTACTAGCATGCGCTGTACCACTGACACTGGTCAGGTCCTTAACTAGGTTGTTTTTTTTCACCTGTCATTAACCCCAGACGTCTTCAAGCAACTTTGAAACAAACTTGTGAAAAACAAAATATTTTCGAGTAAAAAACACTGAAATACTTAACACTCACAGCGTACGGAAATTGAAGATATCCTTTGAAATCACCTGTTAGTGACAGCCAGACCGTTTGTCACCCACAGGCTTTCGTTTCCTGAAGTTTGAATTACAGCGCGTTGACGTCACGTCCGTCGTCACCAGTACGTACGCGTTCGTTTGTAAGCACCGGTGTATCTAGAGGGGGGTGGCGATAGGCGGAGGCAATGTGGAATAAGGGGATTTACAGGCAAATTACTTCACATTATGCCCTATAGATATTATATACGTGTGTCTGATAGATGAACAACGGATTTTTGTTGTTATATTAGCTAGTTTTAGTCGTTACCGTTGATATAATTTGGTAAGCCGGGCTGCCCGTGGCACTGAATGAAGCGAATAGGAGGAGCCGAGCAAACTGGTCAGTCTTGTACCCTGTACTGACAGCAGTATCAGTGTCATTGTTTGGTCTAGTTTTAGATGACTCTTTCTTTAGTCAGTCCGCCTGCTGATGGGCCATTTTGTGGACATTTCATAGACGTACTGCCCGAATAGATTAAATAAAGTGCGTTTCCAGTCTGGTATTTGATAATAGCTGTCTGCAACCTATTATTATCATAAGACTGTTGCAAGTATAGACTGTCAGCCAGTCAGAGGAGGAAGAAGATATTAGTTGGAGCTGTTTAGAGCAGGACACATCATTACCTGTGACAGACATGCACATAAAAAAACCAATGAGTTTGTCAGCATCTGTGTCTGAAAGTGTTTTCAATGAGTGGGAGCAGTGATCTAGCCTATATTACAGCTGTTTCAACAGTGATGCAAAATGTGAATGTACACCAAACATCAACATTACACTTCTTACAGCTTGTATTTTTTAATAATAATTTATTATTTGTATTTATTTATGGCATGCAAGGAGCTGTAGGCTTTGTACGACAGCCTGCAACACTTGTCTTTGAAGAATCTAAGGCCTTAATAAATGCAAACAGACCACAGGAGCAGTGAAACTGGGCTATGTTTTTCCTCTTTAATTTGATAGGACAATGTAGGTTAATTATGATGGATTTTATGTGTAAACACTTTGCATGCACTACACTGACCTCACATTTGAATAATGCTGAATACAGAACTAGACTTCTTTAAAAACACTGGATTCCCAACCTGAATGTTTCTCCACAAAATAAATACTAGATAAAGAGTTTATGGTCTTTAGAATCAAAGCAGTTCGCCACAAAAGTAAAAGTAGTATAATATGAGGAGCTGTCACCTGCCACTTGTGATATTCCATTGTGCACAGTTTATCATGCATGTTGTCTAACATTTTGTTGAAATTTTAATAGAATAGTTCTTAAAATACAATGCGATTGCACTGAAACTCCCATCGGTGCAAAACAAACACAGTAAAACAGTATAAATTATCATTTTCATCTTAATTTCAATGCAAACCTTTTACCCTCTACAGCACTGAATCAGAACGGTCTGTTAACGTTTGGAAGAGGCTATGTCTACAGAACTGTGGGACTAACTTTCTCATTTGTCTGTTACCACAGAGCCAATCAGCGCCCTTGTTCCATCATGTGTAGACTGGTAACCCTGGTAACCCGTCACCCTTCTAACACAGTACTGTGGCAATAAGCATCGCACATGCCATGTGCATATCCGATTACAGGAAAAGGCTACGGTGCCAGTTACTGGAAGCTGGTTTGTGCATCTATTCACTTTCAGTTTCAGCAGCAGGCAAACAACTTGAAACATGGCGACGTGTTTTGCCTCATATGAGGAATTTGCCCGGGTTTTTGATGATTATAAATGAGCCACTGGGACAACGTTCAGAGTGCAGAATTTGGATCATTTGATTGGCTCTGTGGCAACAGACAAACCCATATTTCATGCCACAGTACTGTGGCAGTAGTCATTGCCTTAAAGTTGAGTTGCTCACTGGGGCCCATTCACTATTTTATTATTAAAAACATGAGTGACAGTGGAGAGAAATTATTTGGTGAATTTCTCAAGTATTTAAAATTGTGACCATGCTTTTGGAAATGTTCTTTCTGCCATTAAATTGTTTTTAAGGAAATACGTCCAGGAACAAAAAGAAGACGACGCTGCTGCTGCCATAGAGGTTGTAATCTTTTGTACTCTATTTGTTGGATTACATTTATTATGCATTTTTATTTATTTATTACATATATAACACATTCAGCCACAGAGGTGTTTAAGCATGTAAATAACTTCACCAGCAAACAGGTATTTATGCAAATGGAATACTCACATGCTGTTTTTTGACAATTCTACTTAACTGGTTTATTATGAACTGTGAGAAACAGCGTAGTTCAATAAACTGGAGAAAAAAAGGTTTTATTTGTTTTCAGTGAAATCAAGCGGAAAATATTATTCTTCCCTTCATCAGAGAGCAAAATACGCAAGTGTGTCAATATTATCATTTTGATATGGAAGCAAATTCTCATGAATGGTTTTTATTTCAGTTTCTCACTGGGTGTGGACTGTTGTAAGCACAAAAAGTCGATTGAACTGGAGTAACCTCATGTAACAAACCTTTTTTTAATACTCAGACCAAAGATTTTTTTTTTTTTTTGAAAAGAGTAACCACATCTTTTCAGCCCTTAGAAGTGGCTTAAATGCAGAGCTAGGTTGACATGCCTTGAATGAAAACTGTTCTCAGTCAATAGAATGTTTCTGTCAGTCACCACAATGTGCTCTGAGTATAATGTAGAAACCATTATTGCATTCAGAACTCCAGTTCAATCAGAAATGAAACTTGGCCTCGAGGTGTTCGAGTAAGCTTTAAACTCTTACAATTTTCCAAAATTAGGACTAAATATCACAAAATGCCATAATACAAGTTGCAGAATCTGATTTTTTTTATCTTCTGTTTCATCACAAGAGACATTAAATCTTATCTCAGGCAGTTTTTGCACATGTTTGCCCTTCACCTCTGACAGTTTGTACAATTACCCAGATTTTACACACACACACACACACACACATATATATATATCTTTCACACTATTTATCCTACAATATTTATCTTTCCATGTTATTTACACGGTACTTAAATTCTTTTTTTTATTTACAAATATTCTTAGTTGCAATCCTTTTTTTATGTAAATAAGTGTGCCCTTTTTACTCATATTTGTTGTTTTGTCTTGTGAATTCTTTCACTGAACCTGAGAGCTCTACCACAGTTTCACTGTACTTAGTACAATGACAATAAAGAGATTCTGATTCAGAATTTTTTTGTCTTTTACATACCATTTTTAAATGCCGCTTTGCTTTAGTTGTTTTAATTTCCTCATTAAACTATTCTATTTCAATTCTTACACTTATACTTTTATACTTATTTGGGGTATTGTAATCATTTTATTGTTTTATCGTCTTGACTGTCTGTCCATTCAATAACATAATTGCATTATCTGAAGAATGCATTGACATATCTGCACCAAATTTATACCATGGATGCATCTTGGCATAGAGCAGAAGCCTGTTGAAAATAGGTGACCTTGACTTACTTTTTCAAGGTCAAATGGCCTTGTGCAGTTATAATATCTGAGTACTTTCAAATATAAATATGTACGTAATAAATTTTACACAAAGACAATCTAATCTGAATTACAGGGCAGTAACTTTCAGCAGAATCTTACACTATATTTGGCAGAGGGCTATTCAAAGTGTGCAGCACGTTATGTTTTTTTTCCCGTACACATGACAATAAAACACTTTGAATCCTTCCTTTGAATAAATCAAATCTAGAGGTTGTAGAGTATTTGTAAATGCCTATTTTGATTCTTGTTTGTGCCCAGGCCATATGTTCTTTAACCCCATTTGCAGACCTGTCAAAAAAATATCATGTCATTGCTTTTTGTGATTTCACACATTTGTAAGTATATAAAATGAGTAGATTTTGACAATTTCCTCATTCCGTCTGCTGAGTAATGGCAGCATTAATCCATCTGAGGTTTTCCCTCGGCTGAGTCAGTGATGCCCTACTTAAGCAACCAGCAGCTTACAGTTTGTTCTTGTTTTTCTTTTTATAATTTTCACATTTGTGTCATTGCCATGTGCACTTTCATAACGAAGCATTAAGCGCACATTCACAATAGAAGTAGAGGATATGAAATAAACTATGTATACTGTTGCATTGGTTTTTATATGACAGTACTCAGTCTTACTCTCAATGCTCACCAGCAGCAGAGGATCCACATGTGACTCACAATGAATGGAAACAGAGTATGTTGCATTTAGAAAATTAAACTATACACCAGAAAAACCAGCAGACTATTTAATTATTTCATCATGTTTTGTTTGTAGCTGTGTTATCTATACAAAGGTCATATTTGCATTGAAATGTTAAATACAGAATGTTTTTCCACTCTTTCCATGAACGGTAAGTGACAAAAATGCAACTACAGTCATTTACTGTCATTTACCACACCCAGTAGTGCTATTGTGACAGACAAAACAGAAAGTTTCATTAGCTGCAGGGTTTGAAACACTTGTGTTAGAATGATGAATGTAGCGGCAATGAGGTGAGTTAAGATGTTTTGTGGGTATTTTTATGCCTTCATTTGATAGTTTGATGGAAGATGTGAATGATATATGTGGACTAAACGCATAAAAAGAAAAAAATCAGCTATGGGAGGAAAAATTTATGATCTATAATTGCGACACAGATTATAATTTCTTTTTGTGCAAGTGCCTTTTATGTTTTATCCACAATCTGATAATAACAGGTGCAAAATTGGTCAAATTTACTTAGAGATAAAAGTATCAAGCCCTATGAAGAATAAACATGCAGTAAGCAACAGAGGCCATAAGCTGAGCTATAAATTGTTCCAAAATGTCTCCAACATGGTCCGTGGTGCCCTTTGGTTTCCTTTTCAGACAGATCTGCAGTCCTTCACCATGATGGTCACTCACATCATGTAAATTGGATGAGAAAAAAATCAAGCCACAATTTAGGAAAATTTGGAGCATCATTCTACACCCAATCCATCCATTCACTTTTATCATATCCTCAACTAGTGGATCATCATTCGGGGCTCTATGGTTGATTGGATGATTTCCAAACTGTTATGTGTGGAGAGCTGAGCGGAATACAGGATCATCAATGATCCAATCTGGGCTCCAATGGAAGCTCCAGTTTTCAGCTTTGCAACATTTTCTACTGCACCTAAGTTTTCTGTCAGGTTTTGAACGCATCTGAATGATGAGACTCAGATATTACAGGAGTAAAACCCAGGTGTCTTGTGCTGCTAATGGCTGTATATTTACTTATGAATCACTCAAAATCCTGATACTGGAGAAATTCTGGTTTCAGATTTGGAATCAGTGTATGAAATTTAGGAAAAATCTGTTATTTTCGTCCCATTTGTAAAATCATTGTTGACCAGTGTCAGTAAAATCTATACAATGTGTAAAATACAATGGCAGAATTACCTATTAACCCCCCTCCCCCAGTTTGAACAGGTTGAATATGACTTATACTGTAGTGTTTCTTACTAAGCTGTCTGTCCACATGTAATCATGTACCTAAGCCTCTCCTACGTCGTGTATTGGGGGGGAGGGGGGTCTATAGATAACTCAAAAAGTTATGGACGGGTTTGGATGAAATTTTCAGTAAATGTTGACACTGGCACAGGGAACAAATGATTACGTTTAGGTGGTGATGGAGGACCACCGCTCATTTATCTTTCCCTACCTCCTGTGGCTTTGCAAACTTTCATTTGAGGGGCAGGACGTTCCACGGCCAAACTTCACCAGCAGAAACACTGTGTTGTTACCAGTGACTCACTCCACAGGTTTTCATAGTCCAGGAATTCATTTAAGACGTAATCATGGGGGTCAGGACTGATCTGCCTTGGCAGTTTCTGGTTTTATGATGGAACCTTTGAAGGATGCAGGATTTTCAATCTTACCTTGTCTACACTACAACAGGAATGTCCAACCATTCAGGGTTCCACAGATACTGGTCATACTGGTCATATACTGGTCAGTGTAGTTGACTTTCCAGTGATTATGAATACTTCACAACTCCTATGGTAAAGTGACATTTCTAGTATTTAGTAATAAACGTCATAAATGTCATAAAAAACTGTTTCATTAATGTCTTAAATATTGAAACGGTTCCTGACATGTGGGTGAACTCTTGACCGTTAGCATTAGCAGGTTAGCTTACAAAACACAACATCAAATGTAACACAAATACCTTTACAAAACCCGTTTGTGGTCTCACATTTCACACAATATAAACTCAGACATTTCAGGACTCATACGGTTTATAGTGTAATCTGGAATTATTGGAGTTTACCGACCTGTGATAGAAGAACAGACAGAGCACATGTTTCTGCTGTTCTTTCTATCAGTGGAGCTTCATTGTTCTTCTGTGGTGCTTTTTAATCCTATTCTCTCCCACTGTGTGACATGCGCCACCTATTGGTCGGCACAAGAAATTACACTCAACTCAAATGAGTTCAAATGGAACCAGAGCATCACAGACGAGCTGCCGAAAAATACATTAAAGAACAGAATGAAAAATGTAGGGGTGTCTGTTTTTAAATGTGTCTTTTTATCACCTTTTGCATACACTTCTATTTCCAAACCTCTACAGAGGGGAGGTGTAAGTCAGCTGGTCTTCGATCTGCAGTTATTGGACTTTTATTTTGACAAGTTGTGGTCGTTCAGTCTTCTGCATTCATGAAAGGTATGGAATGAATGTGTTATGAAACACTCCTGAATGCTTTATGTGCAGTTTATGAATGTGTTATGAATGTGTTATGAATGTGTTATGAATGTGTTATGAATGT
>JAPTMW010000012.1:12609331-12628589 GCA_029822955.1 Ostorhinchus angustatus | reverse complement strand
AGACATAAATTACCAACCAAGATACACTTTGTTTTCATTGCATACACAGTTAACGTTCAGAAATCACAGTTTATAAATTGAAATTTGTCAACACCTTTAAAAGTTTTGACAGAAAAGAATAAAGTCCAGCCAGAAAAGTATTATTTTACACACTATTTATTTTTTTTTTTTAAATAATACAGTATTATTATATTCTGAATAATGATCTATAGATAAACCAAAACAACCTACATGACTCATTAGATGCTGGTCAGTTTTAGTCATGATGTTATTTTGTGATTATAAGATGTAGCATTGAATTCTACAGAGCCAGGACCATTTGTAGGTGAAGACAAATTTATTTCCATCCAAAAACTATGTTTTATTTGTATGTCAATTTAAAAAAAACATATACTAATATCATAAAAAGTATTAAAATGTAGAATCATTAAATCTACTGTAAGCAGAATATTGATTCATGTCTGCACAGTATTATATATTTAGAGATTGTAGGGTTTGAAATGATGATGATGATGATGATGATTATCATCATTATTATTAGTAGTAATAGAAATAGTAGCAGTATTATTATTATTATTATTATTATTATTTATTTTATTTTTTTTTTATTATTATTATATAAAGCTGTGAAGCTCTAGTCCCTTACAGAGGACTAAACGTATTGCTGGATCTCATATGTTTTCCGTCATATTTGTTGTTTTACTTGCGTTTCTTCTTGTTCTTGGGTAATAAAAAGAGTCATTCAGTGAAGTGGTCATTTGTATCTTGAGTGACAGATCAAATAAACTGACCAAATAAATAGTGTTCTTTTTTTATTTTATTTTTATTTATTTATTTTTTTTGTAGCTGTTAATCCAGTGTGGGGCTCTTGTTTTGTTCCTGCGCTGCTTTTATTGTGAAGGTCCTGGTGGGAAGTGCGTCGTTTCCACTGTGGGGAGTCGACACGGCGGCTTTAAATGGGAATACCCTCTGTGCTGCTGTGGGAGTCTCCTTTAAAAAATCTTGCCGCGTCACGGGGATGCGGTTGCCGGAGCCGGGTACCTAGCCTCTCCTCCCGCACATATGTCCTGCACTGGTAGGCCTGTATGCTTTTCTCTCCTCTTCCTCTTCTTCTTCTTCTTCTTCTCCTTCTCTCCATGTTCTCCTCTTTTGTCCTCTGCGCTTTGGCCGATTCCATTGCGCCTTTTAATCTGTGCCGTTCCATACAAGGTCAGCCTGATGACTTGTGACAGAGCCGTGCTAAGGACTCTCAGTGGTAACCTCTCCTACACAAATAGCGCCCGAAGGTTAAAATTAGAGCGCTTAGTGTGTAAATATGTGCTATAAATAATGGAGCTGCTGAGGGGAGCGGGCGGACGCGCACTTGGCACAATGCGTCGGTGCAGCCAAGACCAGTCCTTACATTTCTGAGCATAAATCCAACCGATCTGCTGTTATTACGGGCCACTTCCCACTGACACTGAAGGTATTTCCACATCCACAAACTACTAAATAAATATCAGACAGTTCACAGATAAAAATCAATATGTACATTTCAGCTGAGAATGAAGTATTGACATATTTAGCTCTAAATTAGACTTTTGGAAGTCTATTAATAGATGTTCTCTGCAAGAATGAGATGGTTTAGACAGCTGGTATGTCCAAGTCCAAGTCCAAGTCTGCACACACTGTATGTTATTCTGAACATCATAAACCATAATAAACCTGAAAGATCATGCTACTAGTAAATACTTTATTCTATTATTGTATTATTCTAAATATGCCTGCATGTACAGACAATTAATTTTCTTTTCTGCAGATTGTATTAACAGTTATATTGCTGTTATGAGCACCTAATCCAACACAGATCATAAAAAAACAGTAGTGCTTATATGATCTACACCTGCTTTTGGGATAATAGACAATTATGTAAAAGTTTGTATTTTTTTTTTATTGAAAAGCATTTTTTTATGTGATAGGACCCCTAAATCTCCCATACATGCATCTAAATCTTCTACAAACTTAGTGGAAAATGTTGGACACCTATATCTGACAGAGAAAAGCCGTTTCCAATACTTTATTCTTAAGAGTACATATCAACCCCATGTAACATTATGTTATTATAAAATACTGGCTTTTACGTACAGTTTGTTTTTACATGTTCAGTCAATGCGGCCACTTTGTCAGATTAAATACAGATGTGGAAAAAAATATTAGACCATCAAAAGTAATAAAAAATAAAGCAATCAACTACTAACTCCTGTGTGCATCATGTGACTAAAACAGACAGAAAAGAAAACATGGAATGAATAAAAGCACTGTTTTTGTCAGTATGTCAAAGATATTGATGAAAGAAAGTAACTGATTTTGGTTTCTATATAAAAAAAGTCTAGATATCAGCTCTTACATTAAACTCTTTTGAGCTATTTTTATTATTATCATTATATTTATCCAAACAAATGTACCTTTAGTTGTACCAGGGATTAAAATAAACAAGAAAACAGGGAATGGTCTAATATTTTTTTCCACGACGGTAGTTACTGCAGCTGTCAGATGAATAAATACATGTTTTTATCTGGCATGTATGTTATCAGTGAAATATTCATGGTTCTTCTAGATTGAAGTGAATTCCACCACCGCTGCTGCTCTGTTACTCATACATTGAGTTGCTCCACTTATGGTGAAAGTATGCAGTAACATAACAACTGTCTTCACTCATGTTACAACATGGTTACAACACTGGAAGCCGAACAGGGCAGACGGAGGGCTTTTTCTATAGGTTGTTTTTTCACCAAGTGGGATGAACATCCTGTTTATGTGCTGCTCGTGTTCCTTTTGTTTAATTGAACCTCTACTCCCTTCCTCTCCTCTTGTAAACATATGTTTCCCCCACAGCTTATGGCCTAATTAAGAGTATTTATACATTCTGATGTTTCCTCAGCCCTTTCTTTGTGGGTCTCTGTTGCAGTTTAATTGAATCTTGGATACGGGGATGTTGGCGTCTAATTGCTAACTCCTGCCATTAGCTTTTTATTTTTAGAGAAGGCTGTAATAAAACGGTAGTGTGCCACACAGAACCTGTTGTCCTGAAAATGATAAACGAGGCTGTAACTTGAGTGTGTAATTCTCCCACCTCCTTTTTTTTTTCCAGACTGGGACCATCCACAAGTTTCACCACAGACCAAAGATGACAGCTCTGTCAAACTTAACCCACGCTGCACCCCAGGAGCATCGCTTTCTGGTTTTATTTGACTTTGACGAGACCATCATCAACGAAAGCAGTGATGATGCCGTGGTGCGAGCTCTGCCAGGCCAGCAGCTTCCGGATTGGCTTAAAAACAGCTACAGGGAAGGGCACTACAACGAGCATATGCAGCAGGTTTTGGCGTATATGGCAGAGCAGGGCGTGTCCAAAGAATCCATCCATTCAGCAGTGGAGAAGATCGCGCCCACCCCTGGTCTACTGGCCCTCCTCCAGTATCTGCAGAGCCACCAGCAGGACTTTGAGCTGGTGGTGGTCTCTGATGCCAACATGTATTTTATCAAGACGTGGTTAGAGCACGCTGGAGTGTGCCACCTATTCAGGAAGATTTTCACAAATCCGGCAAGTTTTGATGCATCCGGCCACCTTGTGCTGCTCCCTTTCCACTCCCACTCATGTTCCCGTTGTCCTGACAACATGTGCAAGCAGGTGATCCTTCGGGAGTATCTGGCAGGTCGGCAGAGGGAGCGTGGGGGTGCGTCCTTTCAGAGGGTGTTCTATATCGGAGATGGGGCCAATGATATCTGTCCCTCTCTAGCTCTGGGGCCCAGGGACACGGCCTTTCCCAGGAGGGACTTCCCCATGCACAGGCTCCTGCAGGAGATGCAGCAGAACCAGCCGGCCAAGTTCAAGGCTAATGTGGTTCCTTGGGTCAGCGGGGAGGACATAGTGGACTGCCTCAAGAAAGTTATGGAAGAGAGATGAGTGTTTAGGTGTGAAAATATGTGATAGAAAAGTGAAAGAGTGGGGAAAATCCAACTAAGGTGCACTGATCCCAGTCCTGTGAACGGCTACACATGCAGGGTTTTACTCCAGCCACACATGGTACAACTTCTAGAGATGTAGCTAAACAATGTAAATAGATCTAATTCACAGGCCTGAAAACTGGCCCACCAAAGGGTCCAATCTGGCCTGTGGGATGAATTTGTGAAATGCAAAAATTACACTCAAGAGTGTTAAAATCATTTAACTCAGGAGCCACATACAGACCAACTGAATCTCAAGTGGATCAGGTCAGTAAAATACTATCATAATAGCCGATAAATAATGATAACTCCAACTTTTTTGTCTTTGTTTTAGTGTAAAAAAATTTAAATGACATGGAAAATGTGAATAACCTTAACAAATATCAACAACCTGAAATGTAAAAGAAGTAAGTGCAATTTTAATAATATTCTGCCTGTTATTAAATGTTTTTTGTGTTTGTAGATCCACTGTGATCTGTAAGTTGTCATGCGCATGTGTAAATGTTAAACTGAGGCATAATATTGTTAAGATTGTGCTGATTTTTCTTAAGATAGGAAACTTTGTAGATGTAAATATTTTCATAATGTAATTTTACTTTTTTTCCACTGTTATTATTTTACTGGTCAGGCCCGGTTGAGATCATATTGGGCTGAATGTGGCACTTCATTGAATAACTGAATTATTATTATTATTTTTAAAAAGTATATCACCTATGAATTTAATAATTTTACATGTTTTCAGTATTCAAGTTGGACATGCATTGGAATTCAATAATCACAAACATATGGAACACATTTCCTGTCAAAATTTAACAAACAAAACATGTTTTACAAATGCCCTAGAATTCACTAATAGAGTTCTTTATAAATACCAGACGTATTGACAACACACACGTAACACATCATGCTTCACAACTATAACAAGTACAAATTCTATATATCATCCAGACACGCAAGAGAAAATCACATGACTTTAGGTACTATCTTATGTTGAATTACTCAGGATATTTGGGAGAAAATCATCAAACACAGTATGAATCGTGTCAAAAGTCATGTGATTTTTGTTGTACTTGAAAGAGCTGCTGTATGTGTTTGTGAAGCGTGATTGATTCTGTGTTTTGTACTTGCAGTTTGTTAGTAAAACACCGGACGCAGTTGGTTTTGGCAGGAAATTAGCTCCATAATGTAGGATTTCCGAAGTCAGTATCGGAGCCATGCGGTGTTGAGGCTTTAGAGTAGATCTTAACCAGAGTTGTGCCTCGTGTGTTCTGGCTTGAACTCTGAATGCACGAACCCCCTCGATCAGCAGGACTGTCATTTACTTATGAGTGTATGACATTTCGGTGAAGTCATAGCTGTGAATTTTGTCTCATGTACTGTAAGAATGTAGAGAAAGTAGTGATCAAAGCCTGGGTGTTGACAGGCCTCCGTTAAAAAAACACCTCACCCACAGCCTCGACGATGGACAGATCAGGTGTTAGAGCACAACCTGAGACAAAAGACCGCACATGTCGCGTCGGGCAGGGACAAGAACAGCACAGAGCAGGGATAAGGTGACAGGGTAATGCCCATTACCTGTGTACTATCCACCACTCATAGCTGATGAATAATCTAGGGCTTGATTATACAAGCGTAATGTACACCAGCATGAGATGCCTGCACTTTGGCCCAACATCATGCTCTGAGACTGAAACAATGAAAGAAAATGTTAATGCATTTAAGCAATTTAAAACAGAAAATAACATAATAACTAGTCCTCTGTTTATATTATATCAAAGTGGATACTGGAGAAAGGCTGACAGGTTAGATTTATACAGTATTTCCTGAATACTACAGCCTTTTCTATGGAATAGTTTAGAATAGTTTTTAAAGCTCTTTATTCATTTGCAATCACATATGACCTCATGCTGCCTCGCCAGTTTCATTACAGGGACAGAGATGTGTATTTTAGAATTAAAACAAAAAGATAGCTTGTAATCACTGAGTCACTCATGTTTATATTAAGGAAATAACTGAATGGCATATACAGTTATGTCTTGGTGCATCTTGTCTTTTTATTTGTACATCCTGTTTACAATAATCTACAGAAAATTTGAATGAAGAAACAGGAATAGGATGGTAGGAATTGATCTAAACAAATAATCAAGCATTTGTACTGTTTTATCTGTAACTTTAAGTCAGAGTTAGTATGAATAATGGAGCATGGCTCAGAAAATGACATTTTTGAGTTCATTTTGTATTTTTAATGTATGTAATAATAAGTCCACGTGCATCTCTGACAGTGACGAGGTTTGGGTGCTGATGAGAAGTATACATTTCTGACGTAATGACTTCTAGCCTTATAAAACAATGTGATGCTGTATAAAAAGCTGGAAACCGTCTGTAACCAGTGTTTAATGTTTAGTTTCTCAGGGAGTAGTGATGAAAGTGTTAAAACAAGCAAACGCAGTAATAATGTGTGTTCCTGAAAAATGTGTTTATTTGCACTTCCAGATGATCTCCAGATGTAGAGCTTTACATGAGATGCGATCAACACAGCCAGAGTTTGACCCTAAAATCAGAGTATAATCCATTGGATCTCTGAGTAGGAAACTGAAGTTCTGTGAGCTTTAATCCTGCTGATGCTGGAGTACTTTAGTTTGCTTTCGTGCAATAATTAAACACTGTATACTTGATACCATGTTGAAGAGATTGAAGGTCAAAAAGGGACATTTTTAGCATCACTTCTTGGTTTGAATCAGGGATGTAAACTGACTGAAGATCAGCTACTTAGAGTGTTTTATAATCAAACCTAACATAAAAAAACATGTGTTGTTAGCACATTGCTTGACTAATATGCTACCTTTTTTTGGTTGTTGTTGGCTCCACTGTATCTTGTCTTTTAATCAAAACTCGTCTTGTAATGTGATGAAATGCATCACTGTAACAGGAATATAAAGCCATTATCTGATTAATGTGTCTCTGTGTCTGTGTGTTTGACTCTTATGCACTTACACCAGGTAAAGATCAATTCACAATTAACAATTTATGCATTATATTATTAGCAGAAGAGATACTTATCTGTCTTTGTCGATGCGTGCCAGTGCTTAGAGACAGAGGGTATCAAACATGGTGTCAAAGAAAGGACAGTCAGTCTCTAAAGATCTAATCCTTCGTCTCTAAGAGGGTGACAAGTTGGTTTCGCAGCAAGAAAGCAAGAAGAGAATAGACCCGGAGCAACAGAAGTTCTTCAAACCTCTTACTCAGCGTGCAGACGAGTGTCAAGAGAAGGGCAGGAGTAGACAAGATAAAGGCACAGACAGTAGACGGGGTGACAGGGTCAAAGGTCACAGGGTGCAAGAAGTGTGAGGCAACAGTGAGCTGTGATAACTGGAGGTAATATTAGAAAGGAGAAGATAAGTATGTGCTGTGTATGCACTGAGCAGAGAAGGAGTTGATTTAATTCAGCGCACAAAATGGATGAAAAACTTTATCATTAAGATTTTATATTGTTGTAAAAGAATTTCCATTTTTAAGGGAAACTTCATGTTTTTTTCCCGCTCATATGAAAATCAGTTAAAGTTGATGATATTTTATATGAAATTTTTGCGCATCTCAGTCTTTATTGACTTTTTAACTTCAGCTCCTGCTTCTGTGATGTTATTTCCACCACGTTTTTGTACGTTGTGGTTTGTACAGATTGATTTTGGCAGATCAACCTCTTTCCCCTTCTCTCTCCTTTTGTTTCCTCTAAGAATTATGATCAATAGACCCGTAAAGATAAATAAATCTATAATGCAAACGCAACAAAATTCAGGGATGATCAAGGATTTTACATTATTCGACGTTATACTCTGTTTTTAACCCAGAAAAGCCAAGATCCAACATATCTATTACTGTATTAATTTGGAGTTTCTCTGCTTTTTGTCTCATTTGGAGGCTCCACAATTTAAGCAAAAATGTTTGACTGCATTAGTTCAGTTGATAATATAATCATTTTTGGACACATGTACATGATCAGTTAATTAAATATAAATAAATACAATGAAAAAAAACCACAATAATATTGAAATGAAGAGCCTTAACTTGCAGAATAAAGATTAAATGTAGAGAAACAATCATCTGGGAGCTGAAAACAGTGACTTTCTTCAGTGCTCACAGTCAAAACATCCTCAACATTTTTAGTTTTAATAATAACAAAATAAAATTATCCATTCTCAGCAAAAATGAAATGTGAGGTTCTTCTAAATCAAAGATAACTGATGCGGACTCAGAAAATTATAGAAAAACTGAATAAATACAGGAGATACTGAGGTCTGAAACATTACTTTAGGCCTTTGACAATTAATTTACTATTTTTATCAACATTCTAAACAAAGACAGGAATTCAAAAATAATAACTAAACTAAAATGATCTTTCCTCAAATGGCTCAAATGTTTTTTTCAAACTTTTTAAGATCGAGGATTATTTTTTGGTGACATCTAAATGAAGTTTTCTCAACAGCTAAACTGTCTGGAGGTGATTTATCACCATTTATTCTCTCTGTATTTTGCATTTTTATGTGAGAACTCGTGTATTTTCCTATAAATAATTTTCATATTATGTAGATGTTCATTAAAGGTCAAAGGTTGTTTGATCAAAGCAGAAAAAACTGAGGAATTTTCATTAACTTAACATAAAACAACCAGTGTCATTTGTCAAACTACATGGGTTTTACTGGTGAATCAATTTTTTCTGTAGATGACGGTGTTTCAACATTCACTACAGAGCCTCTGAACGTCCAAATTGATCATACCTGATTCTTAAAGCTGACATTCTACATTTTACCTGAATTATTTAAATGTGTTGATGGTATTAGGGATTCAAAGGTTATTAAACATTTTATATCAGCAGATGTTTAAATAATTAACAGCCCAAGAGAGAAATATCTCATTTTATAAAAAGCCTATTTTCTAATACATTATTGTATATGCAGAATTCTGTCTTGACCAGAAGATGGCACCAACACATCTTTAAACCTTTTTGGGAGTGTCCTTCAGTTCACTGACAATACAGTTCATTAAACTTGTCTCAAAACACTTGTGTAGCAAGTTATGAGGGTATAGTGTTGCAAAGACTTAAGTACACACAGTGACAACAACAGAGTATAGTTTCCTTTGGCGGTGGATGTAATTTCATGAACCATAGTTAAAAGAATATGACAGCAAAGACTCAAGGCTGTGGTGATGATGATGATGTGATGATGATGATACCGTATGTGAGTTTGCGTGTGCTCCTCCTGTGTATGCAGTTTCAATACTGTTGAGGACAGACAACTTATTTGTTGATTCAGCGTTTTTACCAAGTATGATGTGGAATTGAATGTATTTTTTGTCTTTTTCTCTCAGTATATAAGCTGTTTATGAGCTCTTTACTTCCAGTACTTCATTCTTCTCTGCTCTGACCTCTGTCAGATCAAATACTCACATGCTATCTGATGTATTGCTGCATCCACTCAGTCTTCTCTCTCTGATTTATTATGTCACTTTATACCTCGGGTGTTTTTGTGTCATTGTTGTTGTCTACTATCATATTTTCCGTTGTCAGTCCAAGACCCTTAATGATAAAGTTACCAGCGCAGAGCTGACTACAAAACACTTGTAGCTCACTCTTCTTTTGTTATTTATGTCAGACTGTCCTCTCATTTTCCAGATATTACTCTTTGGAAAAACCTTTCTCTTGGTGTTGTATGTCTCTAAACATAAAGTGCAGCCTCAGCTCAAATAATCCCACAAAAATTGATCCTTCAATTTACTTCATATTGAGCCTGATACTCTAAGCGGAACATACAAGCTGTGTCTATTATAGTTAAATAGGCAAAAGATAACTTGCTGCCCAAACCAATATTGAATGACCTCCAGCGGGAAGTGGATGAAAAGGAAACCCAATTAACATCAATCTGTGGAGAATGATGACAAATCGTATTTGAGAATCTCAGACTCGTCAGTGACAGCCCTGCATTCCTCCAGCCACTCACTGTTGTACCTTTGTCAATATCTAGAAACAGTGGAGTCCTAACCAATAACAGAAGACACTTAACTGTTGAAACACTTTAAATTGTCAGTGCCATCCAATGATTACTCTCATGGATAACCTCATTGATTTTTCTCCATTCAATTATTCCTTTTGAGGTGAAAGATAACTCAGTTAAGGGACTTCAGCCTTGTGAGAGGTCACTCTGAATAAAGATGTTGCTTCCTTTGCCAAAACACTATCAGGGTGATTAGGGTTGTGAGTGTTTCCACTCTCCCCTTTGTCTGATTCTTACTCCAGGCAGAAGTCAGGCTAAAAGCTTCTGCCACTCCCTTGAAGTCCATGAAACTGTAACAGACGGACAGGAGTGACGATGGAGGAAAAGGCAGGGTGCTGTCTCAGCTGGCGTTTGTCTCTGTCCTTGAGATAAACGTCAGAGATAAATCCAAAACTCCTTGGCTCTCAGGTCATCCCTCACAGAACCAAACAATGGTCGAATTATACTTCTACGTCCTTGAGGAAGCCGAAACTCACAAAACAAACCTCACTGTGTTGTAAGTAGCTTTGTTTGTTCTTGAATCAAGCTGAGTCTGTAGATTTATAAGAAAAATAGTCACAAAAAGTCTGATAAAATTGAGTTCTTTAATTCATCTGAGTAGAGTGTTAAGGTATTTCATGTTGTTAAAAGCGTACTCCTGGGTTTTAAGAGGGCAGTTCCATAAAGTTAGAGTGTTTGTACAGTAAGTGACATATTTCTGACTAAAAAGGCTTAGTCCATCTAGAATTAAAGAACCAGAGGTAGAAATGTCCTATCTTTGGTGTCTAGTGTGGATTACAGCTGAATTATATGCAAAAATAATCATCTTTTTTAATAGATACTGCATTTTATTTAATTTTTTTTTTTTGCATTTCATTTTCACCAAAAAAGGTATTAAGGCATTATCAGATCTGGTCCAATCAAGCATGTTCCCTTAGGTCTGGAGAAATGGAGTTTTATATGAGTGCAAAGCTTTATTTATTATGGTGTGACACATTTTATCTCTATAAAAGTAAACTCACAGCTGCTGTGATTTGGGTAATTGGTCAGCCGTCGTGTGAGTCAAAACCACTGGATTCTGTTTCCCACGTTTGTGGCATCTTTCAGCAGAGCCCCATCCCCCCTTTAACGGGAAAACCCCTCATGCTTTGTGCTCGGGCTTCCTGTCACAAAATTAGAAGATGGAGCCGAGGGGATCCAGATGACAGGATCCGGAGCGGAGTTGAGAACTTTACAAAAACTCTTTCCAGAGCCACAGAAGACATACAACAGTATTTACCAGTTTATCCTGCATGTAAACTGACCTTTATGTTGGAAAATGGTAAAGCAGCTTTGAAGACTTCGTGCGATAGCAGAAGTCAAAAAGTCACTGTCAAGAAAAAAAGGAAAAAGCTTTATGGGTTCACAATTTGTCTCCAAAGCCTGATGGAAGAAGATGAAACAAACTGTTGGTGTCTGTTCTGCCTCAGACTCAGTCTAAGGACAACAGTGTAGTAAATATATGTGTTGTCTGAAAATTATTTGCCCTTTTCAAGAAGTCATGACTCCTGTCCAACTCCTTCTGTAGTTTTAAGAATCTTTTTTTCAGTGTATATTGCTACTTTTAACTACTTTTAACTCATCACTACCTGAATTTGCTGGAACACAACACATATCACAGACTCAGAGCAGTGGGCTGCCCTGTCAGAGCTCTGGGAATAAATGGGGTGTTAAATGTCTTGCTCAAGGGCACATCAGCCAACGTTTTCTCTGCCCCCAAAGTTAGTGTTATTTTGTGTACTCTGAGCCACACAGAACCTGCATGAAACTTAAGACTCAATGTCAAAAGGTGGGGTTTGGCAACTCACTTGAACAATGCATTTCTGACATGCTCTGCAGCGCAGCGTTCGGTCTAATCTTGATGAAGCATTCATCTGTTCTTATCAGACTGAATAACCACCCTTTAAATGACGTAGTTTCAATGGCATTATTTGTCCTTCATTTGTGACTTGGTAATCTTCCACATGCATGTGATGAACAACAAACACCAGCCTCTGAAAACATGTGGCAACACAGAAGACCAGTGAGTGTAGTGGGAGAACTGGTATTGCAAATGCAGCCAAGACTTCTGGGTTATTTCATGTGCAGATAAAAGCAGTCAGGTTCTAGTCTAGTATCAATGTAAGCAGTGAGTAATGATAGTAAAAAATAATAAAGACAGTTTTCCCTGCACGTGACAGCAATAATCATGAGGAAAAATTGCATCAATAACAATTTTTCCCTTAAAAACAGTATGCATCCTATTAAATATTTTTACACAGAAGACCAGTGAGTGTAGTGGGAGAACTGGTATTGCAAATGCAGCCAAGACTTCTGGGTCATTTCATGTGCAGACAAAAACAGTCAGGTTCTAGTCTTGTATGAATGTACGTAGTGAGTGATGACAGTAAAAATGATAAAGACAGTTTTCCCTGCATGTGACAGCAATAATCATGAGGAAAAATTGCATCAATAACAATTTTTTCCCTTAAAAACAGTATGCATCCTTTTGAGTACTTGTACACTATGGCATGATGGACATTTTTGGAGCTAAGCAGGACGTTGGTTGTAATTTACAGCAAATAAGGAAACAGTGATGATGCTTAACTGAGTCACTCTCCCTCCACAGTCAAACCCCTCCTATTCCTGCAGACCCACACACTACTTATCTCCCTTTGGTCTGTCAAGGCTTCACACTCCATTCTCCGGGATAAAAACAGCTAAACTACATACTTACTTTGGCAAGAACTTCACTCATCCAAAACTTTGAGAGTATTCAGAAACAGCGTTTTTTTTTTTTTTTTTGCTGCAGTTTTACGGCGATGAAGACTTTATTTCCCCTCTGGCAGAAGTGACATATTTTGTCCTAAATGTGCGTCTGACAAGGTGAGGATGCTATGCTATACTTACATTACTTAATTAAAAAAAAAAAAAAAAAGAAAAATAACAGCGTGTTTGAAGAAAAAGTATTGAACTTATTATCAAAAAGGCTGGACTCTATAAATACCAGTAGGTTTCTCTTGCTACTTTTGATGTGAGTTGTGGTAAATTTAGCTAACTAGATTTACTGTACTAGGCTAGCACTAAGCTTTGCTATCATAATTAGCTCTGGCTAAAATTAAATAATATTAATTTAAGTTTAATATTATTTTCGGGTAAACTCGACTGATTAAGGTTATAAAAAAACTGGTAAAACTATCCCATGGCTTCACATAAAAATAATACAAAGCTCTTAGAGAAGTTTTTGCTTTTGTTTGGTCAGTGCTAGCATAAAAATGTGAAAAAAAAAACTAACAGTTAGCAAGTCTCAGAATATTAAAATGGGTTATTATTGATGTTAAGGTATTAATATAGATCAACGTAGATACATTTTCTAGATTAGTGGCTTTGTATTTAGACAATAAAATGGTAGAAAATATTAAAAATTGTCAGTTAAGTTAAATACAGTTTGACTTGAACAGTCTAGAAGGACTCTTGCATCTGTGTTACATGAAATCTTACTTAGTTTGATAAAAAAAAAAAAAAGTGGATCTGTTTTAAAGAAACAGCTGTGGTCTGACGGAGGTTGTATGGTGTTTCCTTTCTTTCTTTTCAGGCACATGGGGTTTGGAGTTGACGTACATTGTCTGGGAAAACGAGGAGGGCAGAAAGGTAGCTAAAAAAAAAAAGGTAGTTAATTTAGAGTTAACTAGTGTTACCTGGTGTGCTCAATACTGAAACTAGTGAAATATTGCCTCTACTTAGAAAATGTGAGACAATAATCACAGACAATGCATAGTTACATATTATGCTTAGTTTCTTATTTCAAATAGATTGATTTAACTTGTGCCTTGAATAGATCATTATGTTATTTTTGTTTATTTTTAAGTACATGCATGAAATATTGTAAGGAAGCTTTTTTTTTTTTGGTTATGAGATTTATTTATTATGCTTTTGTTGTGCTGCTGTACTATGGTTATATCCTTAAGATGTTAACTGATGGATTTAAGGCTGTCTATTTTCAGATTCTGCTATTTTTTATTATTATTATTTTATTTATTTATTTATTTAATTAATGTAGCCCTAATTGTACAGTTTATTGTGTAAAAGTAAAATTTGAAACAGTCCTTCTCCATAACACATTAGTAATATTGTAGTATTTTGAGTCATCTGACATTTGGCTTTGACTTCATGTGAATTGTCACGGCTTGACTTGATGTGACAGATCTTTCGGATGCTCTAGTGTCCTGTTTTTCTGTAAAGTTGCTTCTCACTTCACTCCCCAAATAAGGACCATTAAGTTACCATTAAGTTAACTATCTATGGTTCACATCAAGCCAGGAAACACTGTAACACGTCATTCTCATCAGTGCAATGCCTTCATTTTCCTTTGGAGGTTTCTTGTGAACAGTGTATCTAATAAAGATTAAAAAAACATACCACTCAAAAATACGGAGCGCAGTGTCAGCACTACAAATTTTTTTACTGCCACCTTTTAAGTTAATGGTGGGCGAGTGCTTCATACTGAAAACATAGATTTAGGGTGGAGCATCACTTTAACTGCTTTGAAGGAAACTGTAATCTTGTATGTTCACAGCTTGAAATCCTTTTTGATAGGCATGAACAAGGCTGGGTGCTCTTTAAACATGCACTCCTTAAATAGTTGTTTTACTAGCGCTGTAGGAAACTGGAGGCTGTAGGTCTGAGACTGGGAGACATCTGGGTAAAATGCACTGGATTGCTTTCAGACATATGAAAACACTTGGGTGATCGAGGTGCCGCAACAGGTCCATTCAATCTTCGGACCTGTTTTATATGAACCCCTTATATGAGAAGATTGTATAATTGTAAACATGGAACGTGAGTTTTAAACTCCACAGGGTGACTATAAATTTTGTAAAAATTGAGGAAAAGGTCTAATAAATTTGCAGGATTATGATCACTAGAAGAATTGCATTTTTCCTGGCTGGCAGTTGTGCTGTGGTGGGATTCTCATCCTCACGTGAACATGAGCAGTTTGAAGCATTGTTCTCAGTTTCTGACCAACCGTGAGATTTATGTTTGGGTGGTGATAAATTAGCCAGTGGGCCAGCCAGATGTGCAGTTTTAAAAGGCACATGACTCTTAATGAGACAGTCCAGATTTTTTTCTTCTTTACAGACTGAGACGCTAACTTAGTAGCAGCCTGACCTGATTACTGTGTTGTTGGTTTGTGTGGCATTTATTTAAGACATAGCACTGACAATAAGGTGTATGCACCACATAATATGTGTACTTTGAGACTATTCAGTGTACGCATTGTATTTTAACCCAACATTTTAAAACCACAAATTACAGTGGTTTATGTGATATCAGCAAATACCAAACAAGGAGATAGTAGATCATAAATCACAAAAATTCTGCTAATCAGTAATTGACTTATAATAATTAATCAATACAGATAATAGTAGAGGGTGTTTCCTTTACTTATGGTGTCGTGATGCCGTTGGCCAAGTGGTGGGATCACTATAGGACCAAAACTTTACCCAAATTTTAAGAATAGCTTTTCGCTGGAGGACTAAAACAGTTTTTTAGTGTGACAACATAACTGAGTTTGTACAGTGACAGTCCCAGAAAAAAATCAAGCATTGTTGCTATCAGGTCATCTTATTGCTTCTATCTCAGTCTCCTACCAGTAGATGTTAAGTACATGGCAGTATATTAACAATGGTGAAGTATGGGCTTGACTGTTGTATATACACAATCATCTGATGGATTTCATTTCAGTACTTTGGGTAAATTACATTCTCTCTAGCAAGTAACATGACCGATTGACTTTCAGGGCTTTAGTGTTTCAGTGGTAGATTTCCAGTACAAATCACCACACAAACACAGTAACCTCCCAAAAACCTATCAGGGACACCTAGTTAATAATAGCAATTATGCTTAGACATTCCATCATCATCATTACTCTTCCATTTGTATATTAATGCCGGGGGTATGTTTAGACATGAGCTTTAGGGTATAGCTGTTAAAGGAATCAAGTGTGAGCTTGTTGTTATCGTAGATAAATGTGCTGTTATGTAACCATGTATAGGAAAGACAAAGTACCTGTGTGTATCAAATTAATTCCATGATGATGTGCTTTCTTTAGTTGTCACTGTGAACCCACAGAGCTAATAGTGTTTGTAGTCTTTACATGTGTAGTAAAAATGGTCTGTGTTTATGTGTATGTTTGTAGAGATACACTGAAAGATTGATGAGCTCATTTAATGTCACTAGTATTTTGATTAACTAGATTGAGATAATTGGTTTTGGCTAATAATTCCACAAAGTTAAAAAAGACAAAGTTTAAACAAATTAGCAAATTTCCATTGTCTCTCAGTAAGTAGTAGATCCTGCTGTCTCCTAATAAATGCTGTTGTTGAGCGCAATAAAACTTTGTCTTTTATTCATTGCAGAGTTTAGTGTTTTATTGTCTCTTTAAGTGTATCTTATTGATACTTCCCATTTAAATAAATGTACTGCAAACATATAAATCTACCACAGACATAATATTGTTACATTTTCATTAAACTTCAGCAATTTTGTGTCCCGTGTATTGTTGTTGGTCATTTTATACTTTGGCACAGAAGTTAATGATGTCTGCTTTCTTCACAGGGGAGTAACAGGAAGTGTATGTTGCCACTCACTATAGAGTCCCTACCATTACCATGAGCTGGAGTTTCCTGACTCGTCTGCTGGAGGAAATCCACAACCATTCCACATTTGTGGGGAAAATTTGGCTCACCGTCCTCATAGTTTTCCGCATTGTGCTGACAGCAGTAGGTGGCGAGTCCATATACTATGATGAGCAGAGCAAATTTGTCTGCAACTCAGGCCAACCAGGCTGTGAGAATGTGTGCTATGACGCCTTCGCTCCACTCTCACACGTTCGCTTCTGGATCTTCCAGATTATTCTGGTGGCCACACCATCTCTCATGTACCTGGGCTATGCGGTCCACAAAATTACTCGGGCAGAGGAACAGTCGGACAGTGGGGGGGTGAATGGTTTTTCACGGAGAAAATCCAGGAAGAACTATCTGGCAGGGAGAAGGCAGCACAGAGGCTTGGAAGAGGCTGAGGATGACAATGAGGAAGACCCCATGATCTATGAAATGGCAGAGGTGGAGCGCAATAGTGAAGTGGCAAAAGGAAGTTGTGATGGACAGGGAAAGGGCAAAGTGCGGCATGATGGGCGCCAACGGATCAAACAGGATGGGCTGATGCGCATTTATGTATTTCAGCTCTTGGCCCGCTCTTTACTGGAAGTGGCTTTCCTGTGTGGACAGTACGCCCTTTATGGATTTGCGGTGCCTGCCACATATGTTTGTTCAGACCTGCCCTGCCCTCACCGTGTAGACTGCTTTGTATCACGACCCACTGAGAAAACTATCTTCCTCCTCATCATGTATGCGGTATCCATGCTCTGTCTGGTACTTAATATATGGGAGCTGCTTCACTTGGGAATAGGTACCATCTGTGAGATTATACGCTCTCGCCAGTTGCAGGTTGATGATGATGAGCTTTGTGGATTAACAAAAGCGCCGGATACTATTGAGACAGGATTGAACAGAGAGGAATACAGCAGCTACCCTTTTTCTTGGAGCGCACCATCAGCTCCACCTGGGTACAACATCGCCATCAAGCCTCTTCTGGTTTCTACAGGGACCCGTGACCAACCACTACCCATTACCGACCTCACAAACACCAAGATGGCATGCAGGCAGAATCACGTTAACATTGCCCAAGAGGAACGTCAGCACTGCTCCAATAATGATGACAACCTGAATAGAGGAGGGATGGGAGATGGCCCAAGAGGACTTCATAAGGACGTTGGTCAGCCTCAGAACCGGCTGGAGGCTGACAAACAGGTCTACAACAAGCAGCAGGGCCACACTAACAACCACAGCAAACGTAAACACCGGCAGGCCTCCAAACATACCTCAAGCAAAGTGGATGCAGACAGGGGCAGCAGTAGCACCAGTAGTAGCAGCAAATATGGAGAGATAAAAGGTTCTGAGTGGATCTAAAAGACAAACGGTGACTTATGCAAATTCAGACTGACACATGTCATCGTAAAAGTCACCACTAACGTCTGGAAGAAGTATGCAGTTCATTTTCATGATCATTTTTGCATTAGAGATTTACATTTAATAGTTTCCTTATTAACTTTCAGGTTTGAGCAGAATTAAAACCAAGCAATACAACATTTTCACATCAAAGGAGGGTACAAAATAGATTTGCACAGTATATTTTGAATAACCTCTACTGACAGATGATGGAGTTGAGTGATTGTTCAGTGTTTTGCAGATGCATTTGTTCTGCTACCCAGGGTGCCTTACATTAAAGACTATAAAGAGCTGTTTCACATTCACAGTGTTTACTTTAAGTTCAGCACTTAAGTTTTTGAAGTAATAGTTTTATTTTACAATGTTTTTATTATCCATCTATTCAGTTTTCAACATCCCATGTTTGATTTGGATTGTTGATGGTTGTCTCTTGCTGTAGTGAAATAAACCTATAGTGTTTTCAAATGTTTGCAGCTGAGATGTTTACAGTGTGTTTTTGTAAAGAAAATAAAAAGTTCAATTTATGTTTTGTCGTATGTTGAGAAGCATGTACTGTATTCAGTGGCCTTGCAGTTGCATTTTTTTGGGTCTGGTATGTTTTCCAAATTAGTAACATACTCATTTTTAATTTGCCATTATAGTCCCTTGCATTGTGCCATTTTTTTTTATTTGTGCAAAATATTTTTTTTAGTGTATGTTTGAGGTTTTACATGACAAATAAAAGAGTACATATTGTTTTTATTATTTGTGTTTACATGACATGTGTTCAATCATTCAATAGGTGAAAAGGCAGTAAAACAGTTTATGTGAATATGCGGCATTTTAGTCCATAACGGGAAGATTAAGCTTAAATGGTGTTTTGAAGTAACTGTAGCACAGCGTCCTCTGCTGGTTATTAAAGAAAACTAGAAATACTACGACTCATTTCAAGGTTTTGTTTGCAAATACAAATTTAGCAGCTACTTTAGAAGCACTGCTTAAGAAAACCAATATTTCAACAAGTATTAAGCAGAAATTTTATTACAAATTAGCTTTATTTTTTTTTTAATTGAGAATTTCCAACTTGACAGGATAGGGAAATCTTTTTCTATATTATCCTCTGTATTTTGCATTGTTTGGTGCAAATCTTGTATTTTCCTATTCTTAATTCACAGA